>SDVV010012396.1:0-15473 GCA_016164225.1 Gammarus roeselii
CCATACATACATACCATACATACATACCATACATACATACCATACATACATACCATACATACATACCATACATACATACCATACATACATACCATACATACATACCATACATACATACCATACATACATACCATACATACATACCATACATACATACCATACATACATACCATACATACATACCATACATACATACCATACATACATACCATACATACATACATACCATACATACCATACATACCATACATACCATACATACATACATTCCATACATACATACATTCCATACATACATACATTCCATACATACATACCATACATACATACCATACATACACACCATACATACATACCATACATACACACCATACATGCATACCATACATACATACATGCATACATATCATACATACATACCATATATACATACCATACATAACATACCTACATACCATACATACACACCACACATACACACCACACATACACACCACAAACACATACCACACATACATACCATACACACCACACATACACACTATACTTACACACCATACATACATAATTACCATACATACATAACAGACATACATACCACACATATACACCACACAAACGCACCACATTTACACACCACACATACATACCACACATACATACCATTTATACATACCACACAAACATACCGCACAAACATGCAAGACATAAATACCCACCATACATACACACCATACGTACTCACCATACATACAAATCGTACATACATACCATACATTCATATGTACCATACATACATAAACACCATACATACATACCATACATACACACCATACATACACGCCACACATACATACCATACATGCACACCACACATACACACTATCAATACATATCAATTATACACACCAAATATACACACCATACACTCACACCATACATACACACCATACATACACTACTTACGTACACGACATACATACACACCTTACGTACACGACATACATACACACTATACATACCATACATACATGCCATACATACATACCATACATACATACCATACATACACGCAATACATATACACCATACACACACACCATACATACACACCATACATACACACCATACACACACACCATTCATACATACATACACATCATACATACGCACAATACATACACACCATACATACATAATATACACACACACTATACATACACACCATACATATACGACATACATACACACCATCCATACATACCATACATACATACCGTACATTCATAACTTACATACATAACATCCATCCATACATTCCATCCATACATACCATACATACATACATACCATAAATACATACCATACATACATACATACCATGCATACATACCACACTTACATACCACACTTACACACCAAACATACACACCACACATACATACCACACATGCAAACCATACATACATACCATACACACCACACATACACACCATACATACACACCATGCATACACATCATGCATGCACACCATACATGCACACCATACATGCACACCATTCATATACACCATACATATACACCATACATACATACCATACATATACACCATTTATACACACCATACATATACACCATACATACACGTCATACATACATACCATACCATACATACATACATACATGCCATACCATACATACATACCATACATACATACCATACATACATACCATACATACATACCATACATACCTACATACCACTCATACATACCACACACACATTCCACACATACATACCATACATACACACCATACATACACACAATACGTACACATATACATACAAATCGACATACATATTATACATACACACCATACATACATAAACACCACACATACATACATACTATATATACCATACATACATACCATACATGCACACCATACATGCACACCATACATATGTACATACATACATACATACATACATACATACATACATACATACATACATACATACATACATACATACATACATACATACATACATACATACCACACATACATGCAAACCATACATACACACCATACATACACTAAATACATACACACCATACACACACACCATACACACACACCATACATACACATCATACATACACATCATACATACAAATCATACATACACACCATACATACACACCCTACATACACATCATACATACACACCATATATACACACCATACATTAACACCATACATACACACCATACATACACATCATACATACACATCATACATACACATCATACATACACATCATACATTCACACCATACATACATACATACCATACATACACCATACATACACCATACATACACACCATACATACACACTACACACTATACATACCATACACACCATACATACACCAACAAATTCAAACACCTACACACTCAAACACCTACACCCTCAAACACCTACTCACTCAAACACCTACACACTCAAACACCTACACACTTACACACCTACACAATCAAACAATTACACACTCAAAGGACTACACGTTTAAACAAATAGCACACTGAAACACCCACACACTCAACCACCTACACACTCAAATACCTACACACTTAAACACCTACACACTCGAACACCCACACACACAAACATTCCCACACACAAACACCCACACACACAAACACCAACACACACAAACACCCACACACACAAACACCCACACATACAAACACCCACACACACCAACACACTCAAACACCTACACACTCAAACATCTACGCACTCAAACTCCTACAAACTCAAACTCCTACACACTCAAAAACCTACACACTCAAACACCTACACACTCAAACACCTACACACTCAAACACCTACACACTCAAACACCTACACACTCAAACACCTACACACCGTTAACACCTACACACTCAAACACCTACACACTCGAACACCTACACACTCAAACACCTACTTACTCACACACATACACACTCAAACACCTACACACTAAAACACCAACACACTGAAACACCTACACACTGAAACACCTACACACTGAACCACCCACACACTGAAACACCTACACACTGAAACACCTACACACTGAAACACCTACACACTGGAACACCTCCACAGTCAAACACGTACACACTCAATCATCTAAACACTCAAACACCTACACACTTGAACACCTACACACCGACACAAATACACATTAAAACAAATAGCACACTAAAACTCCTACACGCTGAAACACCTAACACTCGATTACATATACACTCTAACACCTACACACTCAAACACCTACACACTCGAACACTTACACACTCAAACACCTACACACGCAAACACCTAAACACTCAAACATCCAAACGCTCAAATACCTACACACTCAAACACCAAAACACACTAACACCTATACACTCAAACACCTACTCACTCACACACCTACACACTCAAACACCTACACACTTGAACACCTAAACTCGAACACCTACACACTCAAGCACTTACACATTCAAACACTTACACACTCAAATACTTACACACTCAACACCTACACACTCAAACTCCTAAGCACTCAAACATCAACACACTCAAACACCTACACACTCAAACACCCACACACACAGATACCTACACACTCAAACAAATACACACTCAAACACCTACTCACTCAAACACTTACACACTCTAACTCTCACACACACGAGCACCTACACGCTCAAACACCACCACTCAAATACCTACACACTCAATAATCTACACAATCAATAATCTACACACTCAAACACCTACATACTCAAACACCTACATACTCAAACACCTACTTACTCACACACCTACACACTCGAACACCTACACACTCAAACATCTACACACTCAAACATCTACACGCTCAAACTCCTACGCACTCAGACACCTTCTTACTCAAACACCTACACACTCAAACACCTACTTACTCAAACACCTACACACTCGAACAGCTACACACTCAAACACCTACACACTCAAACCCCTACACACCTAAACACCTACACACTCAAACACCTACTCACTCAAACAACTACACACTCAAACAGCTACACACTCAAACACCTACACACATAAACACCTACACACTCAAACACATATACACTCAAACACTGTAACACTTACACACTCAAACACCTACAAACTCAAACACCTACACACTCAATCACCTACACACTCAAACACCTACACACTCAAACACCTACACACAAATACCTACACACTCAAACACCTACACACTCAAACACCTACACACAGACGACACATGAAGACACAATGACACATAAAGACACAATAACACAAAGACACAATGACACATATAGACACAATGACACATAAAGACACAGTGACACATAAAGACACAGTGACACATAAAGACACAAGGACACATAAAGACACAATGACACATAAAGACACAATGACACATGAAGAAACAGTAACACATGAAGACACAATGACACAAAGACACAATGACACATAAAGATACTATGACACATAAAGACACAATGACACATAGAGACACAATGACACATAAAGACACAAAGACAGATAGAGACACAATGACACATAGAGACACAATGACACATAAAGACACAAAGACAGTTAGTGACACAATGACACATAAAGACACATTGACACATAAAGACACATTGACACATGAAGACACAATGACACATTAAGACACAATGACACATTAAGACACAATGATACATGAGGACACAATGACACATGAAGATACAATGACACATAAAGACACGAAGACACAAAGTTACATATACAAAAAAAATCTTACTCATACTCAAGGAGGAGAATCGGGACTCCAATTTTGTTAAATAGGGCCCTAAGGCCCCCAAGTGATGCCTCCATCGTCTACTACGACCCGCAAGGAGGGGGGGCCGGAGCACCAACTCTGTTCGCCACCGGGCTGTGGCATCCAACCATACCCAACTGCCTACGCTTTTTAAATACACCTAAAAAGACACGTAAAGACATGTTAGTACAATGACACATAAAGACACAATAACACAAAGACACAATGACACATTAAGACACAATGACACATAAAGACACAAAGACACATAAAGACGCAATGACACATAAAGACACAATGACACATAAAGACACAATGACACATAAAGACACATTGACACATAGAGACACAATGACACGTGAAGACACAATGACACATGAAGACACAATGACACAAAGTTACATTGACAAAAATATTAAAAAAAACTTACTCATACTCAAGGAGGAGAATTGGTACTCCAATTTTGTTAAATGGGGCCCTAAGGCCCCCAAGTAATGCCTCCATCGTCTACTACGACCCGCAAGGAGAGGGGGGCCGGGGCACCAACTCTGTTCGCCGCCGGGCTGTGGCATCAAACCATACCTAACGGCCTACGCTTTTTAAATACACATAAAAAGACACGTAAAGACACGTTAGTACAATGACACATAAAGACATAATAACACAAAGACACATATAGACACAATGACACATAAAGACACAATGATACATAAAGACACAATGACACATAAAGCCACAATGACACAGGATGACACAATGACACGTGAAGACACAATGACACATAAAGACACAATGATACATCAAGACACAATGACACATACAGACACAATGACACATACAGACACAATGACACATAAAGACACAATGACACATAAAGACACAATGACACATAAAGACACATGACACATAAAGACACAATTACACATAGAGACACAATGACACATATAGACACAATAACACATAAATACACATTGACACAGAGACACAATGACACATGGAGACACAATGACACATAAAAACACAATGACGCATGATGACACAATGACACATGATGACACAATGACACATGAGGACACAATGACACATAAAGACACATAAAGACACATTGACACATAAAGACACAGTGTCATATAAAGACACACTGGCACATAGAGACACAATGACACATGAAGACACAATGACACATAAAGACAGAATGACAAATGAAGACACAATGACACATGAGGACACAATGACACATAAGGACACATAAAGACACAAAGACACAGAGGTACATAGACAAAAAGCTAAAAAAAAACTTACTCATACTCAAGTAGACAATCGGGACTCCAATTTTATTAAATGGGGCCCTAAGGACCCCAAGTGATGCCTCTATCATCTACTACAACCCGCAAGGAGGGGGGGGCGGGGCACCAACTCTGTTCGCCACCGGGCTGTGGCATCCAAACATACCTAACTGCCTACGCTTTTTAAATACACATAAAAAAAACGTAAAGACACGTTAGTGAAATGACACATAAAGACACAATAACACAGACACAATGACACATTAAAACACGATGACACATAAAGACACAATGACACATAAAGACACAATGACACAATGACACATAAAGACACAATGACACATAAAGGCACAATGACACATAAAGACACAATGACACATGAAGAAACAATGACACATAGACACAATGACACATAAAGACACAATTACACTTAGACACAATTACACATAAAGACACAATGACACATAAAGACACAATGACACATAAAGACACAATGACACATAAAGACACAATGACACATAAAGACACATTGACACATAAAGACACAATGACACATGAAGACACAATGACACAAAGACACATGAAGAAACAATGACACATGAAGACACTATGACACATAAAGACACTATGACACATAAGGACACAATCACACATAAAGACGCAATGACACATCAAGACACAATGACACATAAAGACACAAAGTTACATAGACAAAAAAAAAACTTACTCATACTCAAGGAGGAGAATCGGGACTCCAATTTTGTTAAATGGGGCCCCAAGGCCCCCAAGTGATGCCTCCATCGTCTACTACGACCCGCAAGGAGAGGGGGGCCAGGGCACCAACTCCGTTTGCCACCGGGCTGTGGCATCCAACCATACCTAACTGCCTACGCTTTTCAAATACACATAAAAAGAGACGTAAAGACACGTTAGTACAATGACACATAAAAACACAATAACACAAAGACACAAATACACATAAAGACACAAGGACACATAAAGACACAGAGGCACATAAAGACACAATGACACATAAAGACACAATGACACATAAAGACACAATGACACCTAAAGACACATTGACACATAAAGACACAATGACGCAGGATGACACAATGACACGTGAAGACACAATGACACATGAAGACACAATGACACAAAGTTACATTGACAAAAAGATTAAAAAAAGCTTACTCATACTCAAGGAGGAGAATTGGTACTCCAATTTTGGTAAATGGGGCCCTAAGGCCCCCAAGTGATGCCTCCATCGTCTACTACGACCCGAAAGGAGAGGGGGGCCGGGGCACCAACTCTGTTCGCCACCGGGCTGTGGCATCCAACCATACCTAACTGCCTACGCTTTTTAAATACACATAAAAAGACACATAGAGACACGTTAGTACAATGTATCAGCAAACAGCAACTGTCTAAACTGCCAACTCCTCCTATTTGCTCCTAACAACTCTAAACCACGTACTAGTATACTTGCGTTTACATCCCTGACCACTCCATCAATGAACAGATTGAACTGTCAGGGAGATAAGTTTGACAGGGATTGATAAAAGCAAGTAGTTAGTTACTTTTATCACGGGTAAAATGTAAAGAAAGCACATCAGTTTTACAGTCTTATATGTATCAGTCAGCGACATTTTGACAGTGTCAGGCTAAGTAGCTTAGGACGACGGTACTGTAACCTACCAGCTGCTCTGTCTGATCGTGTCGTGGTTAGTTGGGACACGATTTGACGCATAACGAGTTACGAGCATTGCAGTGCACAATATTCAAGAAATATATCATCGGCTAAAACGTTATTGAAATTTAAAGAACTTATCCAAAATCCCACCCGTTCCTTTGTAGTTTCATTCGTTTAGCAAGCGTTTGACCGATCATAGAGTGCAGGTATGAACGTGCACGGTCACAACACAAAGCTGAAAATAACTCTAAGGGGGGTCTGATACTGAAGTTTCAAGACCTTGTGTTCCAATTACAGGGTAGTGGTGTACAGTGGAGTCTCGTTTGAAAGAGCGTTGTTGAAAACAAACTTCCCTAAATAACTCCTATACATTATATAGATGTATCCTATCCAATCAGCCTTTTGCCAAGCAGGCAGCATTTCACCCTATGAATATTTTAAAAAGAGTCCATACAGTGGAGACACAAAACAGCAGAAAATCATCTAAAGTTAAATTTACGGTCAAATATCGTTTCCTTACCGCAAAATTGTCATTCTTTTTACAATGTCTCGCTAGGCCCAGCCTATGCATCGTAAAAACGACTTAAGAGTCGATCAATTTATCTCTTGAGTGACGCTAGAAGCAAGCAACGGCAAGTTTGCTGGGAGAATAAGTTTTGAAGAGGCTTGTTTTAAAGAGGAACGCTCTTCAAAGACACCATTAGCAAACAACAACAACCCACTTGCACTGAAAGACTCACATTCTCGCCCCAACCGAACCTCTTCACGCCCTAACTGACCACCGCCTCGTCCCATCAAACCCTCCTTCTCGCCTATCCAGACCCATTTTCTCGTCATTCCCAACCTCTTTACCCCTCAATGTTTGCTGTCGTCCCCAGCAGGCACAGGAGCAGGCTCTGCACGATCAGGTGGCGGGATCTCTTCTGTTATCGAGATGAGCACTAACGGGCCAGATTTCTCCTCCTTCTCCATCACCTGCACACAGATTAAATTTAATTAGACAAAATTATGTTAACCTGATCCGGCATCTTCACCATGAACACCAAACGGCCCATCATTTGAATTCAATCGTTCAACATGATGTGTATATGGCCTTACTATGGGTGCAAATGGCCGCATGGAGTCATGAGGGCCATGAGGCAATTTACATTCCCCTTCTCACCACCTCCTGCAGCAGCTTTCTCCAGAGAGAAATGAGGCAATTTGAAAGCCCCAAGTCACCTTTTTTTGCAGTAACTCTCTTAGGACGTATGCAATCTCCGGCTCATCTTCTCCTTCAGCAGCTCTCACATGAAAGTCACATGGCAATTTACATCCCCGACAAACCTTCTCTTGCGGGGGCCCTCTCATGAGGGTCATGAGGCCATTCCAGAACTTCTTGACTAATTGCGCTCCGAAGAGCAGAGTGTAGTAGACGGTAAACATGAGCATCTTGACGAAGCCCATGGCAAGCTCCCCTGGCGGGAGCTGCTCGAGCTCCTTCAACTTGCTGTTGATGTTGGCATGAGAGAGCATCGAGAGGCCGTCCTTGATGGAGTCAACGCCCTTGCGCAGCTGGTGCTTCACCAGGTCCATGCCGGTCCTGTGTGGCGAAGTGAGACATTTTTGAGGTAAAGGGAAAGATGGTAGAAAGAGAGAAAAGAGCTGACAAGAGAGAAAATATTGCTAAAAAAAATAAAGATGATTGAGGAGAGAAGAAAGAAGTATGAGCTGATAAGGTTGAAGAGAGAAGAGATATGGTTGGGGAGAAAAATAATATGGTTGGGAGAGAAGAGATATGGTTGGGAAGAGAAGAGATGTGGTTGGGGAGAGGATAGATATAGTTTGTGAGAGAGTAAAGAGGGAGAGAAAGCTTCGACGAAAGAAACGATAGCAGGTAAAATAAAAAAGATGGCTGAAAAAGTAAGAGAAATAGCTGAGGAGGAAAGAAATATTGTTTAGGAAAGATGAAGAGGGTCAAGACTTTGAGAAAATGTACCCAAGAAAATATGAAATGCAATGAGGAAGGATAAAAGATAAGAGAAAGAAAAGCTAGCTGCGGAAAGTTTAAAAATTCCTCACGTCAAAGGAAAAATAGCTGAGGGGAAAATAAAGGATGAGGGGAAATTAAATATGGTTGAGGAAAAGACAGGATTGAAGGACAACAGATTAAATTAGACTGAGGGGCCAATCTCTACCGGAGTTCCGACGCGAGTCCTCGTGAGCTCCCTCTTAGGGCACGAAGATTATCAGATAGGTAGATATGTTAAGGGGGTCCATCTCCCCCGTAGTACCGACGCCAGTTTCAGTGAGCTCCTCCGTAGGGCGTGAAGATCATCGATTATGGCAGGTTCGCACTCCTTCACGTGCTTGTTCATTCCTCTCTTCTCCTGTGACGTAATTGAAGAATTTATGCGTAGTGCTCTAAGTTGGTTTTCGCTTCTATGCTCCCTGAGTACCATTTCAACCATTCAACATTCACACTTACCTTGAGTACCATTTCAACCATTCAACGCTCACACTGTTACCTTGAGTACCATTTCAACCATTCAACATTCTCACTGTATTGTAGAGGCCGGTAGTTTTCCCGAAAGCGATTAGTATATTTCCGGTACGAGTGGTCAGTGAGACGGCTTTGTAGAGTAGAAGGGGAAGGAAGAATATTCGTCTAGCTGCCGCAACTGCATTGCACTCCGTTGGTAAGTGCTTCACACTAATTGTAGCTTGGTGGCAGAAAGGTCATGAAGGCGTAAATGGTCCAATGTCTGCGTCCATTACATAAAGATACAGACACTAGGCCGCATTCCCCAGATGGGGGGTGGCCGAAGGCAAGGCGCACCTCACACCCTCATACGCTCACACTCCCAGAACTTAGCCCTTTTGTGCTAAAGGGTCCGGCCGGTCCCCCGCAACATACACTCAGGGTCACGAGTCCAGTCCGATGATCCGTCGTCAGCAGCAGGGCCCGACAGTTTTCACTGGTTTACCCCCGACGCGTCATAATGGCCGCCCCCCCCCCCCACCCACGACTATACCGACAGCGGGATGCCAAGAGCGGGAAAGCACATCAGAGCGTTAAAATCAACCATTCACAACCACTCTCCAACCACTCACGCCTGTTCATTGCACGCTCTGTCGCCACTTCCACATTCATGTCTCTCCTTCCTAACGCCTGCTTCACACCATCCATCCACCCAAACTTCGGTCTACCTCTAGGCCTGCGACCACTCGCCTCCGCATTCATCACATTTTTCACCACTTTCCCTTCATCCATCCTCTCCATGCGCCCGAACCATCTCAGAACACGCGAATCCACTCAGTCCTCAACTTTTTCACCATCCCTGTTCTGATTCGAACCATGTCGTTGGTGATCCAGTCTCTCAGCGTTACTCCAGCCATGCTCCTCAAACATTTCATTTCGAAAACATTCAACCTTCTTCTCTCCTCTGCTCTCACACATCAAGCCTCAGCTCCGTAGAGCACAGTTGGGACAACAACACCCTCATACCCTCTCTTTGCTTCCATCCCCAACATCCTACAGCTCATTACACTCTTCAGTACACTCAACACTAAGCACCCCTCCTTCACTTCAGTTTCCACTAGTTCAGTTATCTCCACATGGGAGCCCAGATACTTAAAACACTGAACTTCCTCCTAGGGTGACACTAATTTTGCACGCATCGACAGTTCTCGAGCATCTCATTACTTTACTCTTACCCACGTTCACTCGAAGCCTCCTCCTCACACACTCTACCAAAATCAGACACTAGCCTACATAGCTTCTCCTCTGAATGCGCAACCAGGGCCGTATCATCAACAAATAGCAACTGGCTCAACTGCCAGCTCCGCCCAGTCGCTTCCAACAGTTTCAAGCCACGACCCAGCACACTCGCGTTCACCTCGCTCACCACTCCATCCAAATAGGGGTTGAACACACAGGGAGACATCACGCAGCATTGTCTGTCCCACTTTCACTGTGAACCAATCACTCACCTCGCTTTTCACTCTGCCACATGCTCGGCTGCCAGCATAGAAACTCTGCACCGCTTTCAACAGATGTCCGCATACTCCATACAAACGCAAAGCCCTCTACAGCGCTTCCCTGTCAATCCTGTCGTATGCCTTCTCCAGATCCATGAAGGCCCAGAACACATCCTTTCCTTTGGCAAGGTACTTCTCACAGACCTGTCTCACTGCAAAAATCTGATCGGTACACCCTCTACTACTCCTAAAGCAACACTGTTCCTCTCCAATTGCGCAGTCCGTACAGTCTCTAATCCTTTTGATCAGCACTCTCCCGTACAACTGACCAACCACACATAACAGACTGATACCTCTCGAATTGCAGCATTCATTTCTATCACCCTTGCCTTAATATAGCGGAACATTGCAGGCACTGCGCCACTCAATTGGTACCACGTCTGCCACAGAACACAAGTTCAGTAACCCCATTAACCATTCGACAATCGTTGCTCCACCCTTCTCCAGGCACTCGATCGTAACGCCATCCAAACCAGGGGCTTTTCCTGCTTTCATCCCGTCCATCGCCCTCTGCACCTCTTCCCTGGTAATGTCCGCCACAAGTCTTTCTCCCGAAACTGGCATCCGAGCACCACCACCCACAGCAACTATGTCAGCCTCTCTGTCATCCTCGACATTCAACAACTCATCAAAATACTCGGCCCACCTCTTCCGTACATCACCACTTTCCAACAACAACTGGCCATTTTCATCATTCACCACTTTCTCGTTTCCGGTCTCTCCCTTTCTCACCCTCTTCACCTCTTTCCCGAACATCTTTTTGTCCTCCTCAAAATTCTGGCACAACCGTCTGCCCCACCGGGCATCAGCATCCCTTTTGGCTTTCCTCACAACCCGCTTCACCTCGCTTCTCCTCTCGTTGTAGCTTTCATAAGCCACCACCGACTTCACCTGCAACCACTCCTCAAACACTCCTCTTTTTCGTGTCACCGCCAGTTTGACCTCCTCGTTCCAAAACCCGCAACCTTTTCTTCTGCACCCGCCCGCACAGCACGCACCACACACCTTCTTCGCACATCTCAGCAACGCATCCCTTAACGCTTCCCATTCTTCCTCCACATCTCTCAGGTCCTATTCTCTAACGTTGTTATATTCTTCCCTCAACGCCTGTTGGAACTCTTCGGCTCTACTTCTCACAAACAGTCCACTCACTTTCACTACCTCTCTTCCTCCTCCCACTCGTTTGTTGCCCTTCCACTTTTGCTCCACTCTTAATCTACCTTCCACCAGCAGATGGTCAGACACTCCTCCACGCTCCCCTCTCGACACCCACACATCCAACAGCCTCCCCGTCACTCTCCTCGATATCAGCACAAGATCCATCAGTGCTCTCTCGACCACTGCACCATGGACCATCCATAACCATGAGTACTTGTGAATATCTCGCTTCCTGAACAAACTGTTCCCAACCACCAACTCCTGCTCCGTACACAGACCTATCATGCTTTCTCCATTGTCATTTCTACCGGGAACGCCATACCTTCCTATCACATTCTCCACCACTACATCTCCAACTCCCGCATTAAGGTCACACTGTACAACTACATTGAAATGACAAAACTCTCAATACACTCACTCAGGTCAGACCAGAATTGCTCCATCTCCTTTCCACTCCTCTCGCTGCCTGGTCCGTAACCACTCACAAATACCCATCTTTCTACGCCTAACTTAACTTACACCCACATCAATCTTGAGGACACCTCCTTCCACTTTGTAACGCTACTAGTCAACCGATCACTCAATATCAAAACCACACCTTCTCGTGCCCAACCTTCTTCCTCACCAGACTTTCTTCCACTTACCACACCAAACTCACTTTCTCCCTTACCTTTCAATTTTGTCTCACTCAGCGCCAACACGTCAATCTTTCTCCTCAAAAACATCTCACCAATCTCCCTCCTCTTTACATCATTCGTTCCATAGCCACGCACATTCAGCGACCCTAACAATAGGGTTTGGAGAAGCGTGAGCCTCTCTTACCCCCGCTCGTCTTGCCGTCTTTGAGGAAGGGTTTTACAGAGAACGGGATACCTAACCCCATCGCTCCGCCCCTATTCGTCGCCTTTAACGGAACGCAGGGGTAACGGTAGCACGATTCTACTCCCGGCTACGGGGTGCCCTTTTAGTCGCCTCCTACGACACGCGGTGGATACGGTAGCAAGATTCTAGCGCCCCGGCTACAAGGCTATCAAAAGCCCCGGTACAAGGCTTCAAAAGATTTTAATAGGAACATAAAAAAGATGACTGCAGAAGATAGTAAGATGCATTTAATAACATTGAAGTTTTAAACAAGCTGGTAATTATACGATGATATTTCAAATCCAACACATTATTGTTATCTCTGCAATAGAAGTGCCCAGATCTAAATTAAAATATAGGGTCAAGGATTTTCAGCCCGTTGTAGTCCATGTCCTTCTGACACTGAACGACTTAATCTTCTAACAAAATTCAAAGAGTTGCTCACAGTACAAAGATGACTTTTCCTAATGAAAGACAAATTGCATAATCCCCAGCAAAATATATGGGATCTGTAAGCCCAACACATCGTCTCGTAGCCAATGAAAATATGTTCCAGGTTAAGTTCAAACTGTAAACATAACACAGAACAAGTTTACATTATGGAAATATTTTTTCAGCAGCGTTGCATTTCGTTGATGCAGTGTGTGGCTACATTGTATGGGACGTCATGCAAGTCAAGCCGGTAAGAAGCGAAATTTCGAATAAACAATACCTCTTTTACTCCATCTGGCGACGAAACGTTGAAAATTTATTCAAGCGATAAGAACACAAGAAAAAATCAGTTAAAAAAATACGCCGCACACTTACTATCATTGGCGGTCTTAGAGGCAGCAGCTAAGGCTGCCATGGATCTTATTCGATTTGGGCCTCAATTCCACCAGAGCCTCAACGTGAGTCATAATAGGCTCCCCCGTAGGGCGCGACCGTCGTTGATTCAGGTAAGTCCGCACGGCCTCGCGTGCGAAAATATTAGTTTTGTCAAGATGAAGTCAGTACACATTTTAATTGTGGCATATTCGCGTACTAGCGTGTACGAGAGAGTAAAGAGTTAATGCGTATCTTCATAAAATGTGTTGTTGTTTCAGTGCGTAATGAGGTGGAGGGACCACCTCATTTGCACAGGTGTTAAAGGCTTAGACAGCTTCGTATAGTCCGGTGTGTTTTCGAAAGCGATAAGCTTTTGACGGTAGGTTGGGTTCGTGAGTAGGCTTTGTAGGCTGCACGGGGGATCAAGGAACGCTCGTCGGGCTGCCGCGAGTGCGTTGCAATCCATCAGTAAGTGTTTCACGCTGATAGCCACTTGGTGGCAACAGGGGCAAGGTGGCGCGTTTGGTCCTATGTCGACATCCATCAGGTGGTTGTGAGTTATTCACGTGTGTCCCGTGCACAAGCGGTTGATGAACACTTGGTCTTTTCTGTTGGTGAACTTTTTTTCCCATTCTCTGACTGAGGGTTTGACTGAGAGCATTTTTTGTCCACTCTGCTGCCACATTTCATCCCATCGGGATGTTATATGGGAGTTGATGATAGGGAACCAGTCCCGGTAATGTATTGCAAAAAATTGTTCTTGGTGAGTAGATGCCAG
>SDVV010012397.1:0-15473 GCA_016164225.1 Gammarus roeselii
TGTCAATGGTGCCCCACACGACAGTACCATTGAGACCGATGTACTGTCAATGGTTCTCTAAACAACAGTACCATTGATACCGATATACTGTCAAAGGTGCTCCTCACGACAGTACCATTGAGTTCGATATACTTACAATGGTGCTCCACACGACGGTACTATTGAAACCGATATACTGTCAAAGGTGCTCCACACAACAGTACCATTGAGACCGAACCACTGTCAATAGTGCTCCACCCGACAGTAGCATTGAGACCGATATACTATCAATGGTGCTCCACACGACAGTACCATTGAGACCGATATACTGTCAATGGTGCTCCACTCGACAGTACAATTGAAACTGATATATTGTCAATGGTGCTCCATACGACAGTACCTTTGAGACGGATATACTGTCAAAGGTGCTCCCCACGACAGTACCATTGTGACCGATAAACTGTCAATGGTGCTCCACATGACATTACCATTGAGACCGATATACTGTCAATGATGCTCCACACGACAGTACCATTGAGACCGATATACTGTCAATGCTGCTCCACCAGACAGTACCATTGAAACCGATATACTGTCAATGGGGCTTCACACACAGTACCATTGAGACCGATACAATGTCAACGATGCTAAACACGACAGTACCATTGAGACCGATAGACAGTCAATGGTGCTTCACACGACAGTACCATTGAGTCCGATTTACTGTCAATAATGCTGCACACGACAGTATCTTTGAGACCGATATACTGTCGATGATGCTCCACACGACAGTACCATTGAGACCGATATACTGACAATGGTGCTACACACGAGTGTTCCATTGAGACCAATAAACTGTCAATGGTGTTTCACACGACAGTTCCATTGAAACCGATATACTGTCAATGGTGCTCCACCCGACAGTTCCATTGGGACCGATATACTGTCAAAGGTGCTCCACATCACGGTACCATTGAGACCGCTATACTGTCAATGGTGCTCCACACGCAAGTACCATCGAGACCGATATACAGTCAATTGTGCTCAACACGACTGTACGATTGAGACCACATACTATCAGTGATGATCCACACGAGAGTACAATTGAGACCGATATACTGTCAATGGTGCACTACACGACAGAACCATTGACACCAATATACTGTCAATGGTGCTCCACACGACAGTACCATTAAGACCGATACACTGTCAATGGTGCTCCACACAAGTGTTCCATTGAGACCGATTTACTGTCGATGGTGCTTCACACGACAGTACCATCGAGACCGATATACTGACAATGGTGCTCCACACGACAGAACCATTGAGACCGATATACTGTCAAAGGTGTTTCACACGACCGTACCATTGAGACCGATATTCTGTCAATGGTGTTACACACAACCGTACCATTGAGACCGATATACTGTCAATGGTGTTCCCCACGACAGAACCATTGAGACCGATATACTGCAAATTAAGCTCCAAACGACAGTACCACTAAGACCGATGTTATGTCAATGGTGCTCCACACGACAATCTCATTGAGACCGATATATTGTCAATGGTGCTCCACACGACAGTACCATTGAGACCGATGTACTGTCAATGGTTCTCCAAACGACAGTACTATTGACACCGATATACTGTCAAAGGTGCTCCACACGACAGTAACATTGAGTTCGATATACTTGCAATGGTGCTCCACCCGACAGTACTATTGAAACCGATATACTGTCAATGGTGCTCCACACAACAGTACCATTGAGACCGATATATCGTCAATGGTGCTCCACCCGACAGTAGCATTGAGACCGATATACTATCAATGGTGCTCCACACGACAGTACCATTGAGACCGATATACTGTCAATGGTGGTCCACACGACAGTACAATTGAAACTGATATACTGTCAGTGGTGCTCCACACGACCGTACCATTGAGACCGATATTATGTCAATGATGCTCCAATTGACAGTACCATTGAGACCGATATTCTGTCAATGGTGTTCCCCGCGACAGTATCATCGGGACCGATATACTGTCAATGGTGCACCCCACGACTGTATCATTGATACCGATATACCTTCAATGGTGCTACACACGACAGTACCATTGACACTGATATACTGTCAATGGTGCTTCACACGACAATATTATTGAGAACGACATACTGTCTATGGTGCTCCCCTCGACAGTGCGATTGTGACCGATATACTGTCAATGGTGTTCATTACGACAGTATCATTGAGACCGATATACTGCAAATTAAGCTCCACACGACAGTACCATTGAGACCGATATTATGTCAAAGGTGCTCCACCTAACAGTACCATTTAGACCGATATACTGTCAATGGTGCTCCACACGACAGTACAATTGGGAAAGATATACTGTCAATGGTGCTCCACACGACAGTACCATTATGACCGACATACTGTCATTGGTACTCCACACGCCAGTAGCATTGAGACCGATATACTGTCACTGGTGCTCCCCACGACAGTACCATTAGGACCGATATACTGTCAATGGTGCTCCACACGACTGTACCATTGAGACCGATATACCTTCAATGGTGCTCATCACGACATTACCATTGAGATCAATGTACTGTCAATGGTGTTCCACACGACAGTACCATTGAGACCGATATACTGCAAATTAGGCTACTCACGACAATACCAGAGAGACTGATATTATGTCAATGGTGCTACACACGACAGTACCATTGACACCGATTAACTGTCAATGGTGCTCCACACGACAATATTATTGAGACCGACATACTGTCTATGGTGCTCCACTCGACAGTACAATTGGGACCGATATACTGTCAAAGGTGCTCCACACGACTGTACCATTGAGACCGATATACTGTCTGTGGTGCTCCACACGACAGAACTATTGTGACCGATATACTGCCAATGGGGCTCCACACGACCGTACCATTGAGACCGATATACTGTCTTTGGTGTTCCCCACGACCGTAACATTGAGACCGATATACTGTCAATGGTGTTCCTTACGACAGTACCATTGAGACCGATATACTGCAATTGAGCTCCACACGGCAGTACCATTAAGACCGATATTATGTCAATGGTGCTCCACATGACAGTACCATTAAGACCGATATACTGTCAATGGAGCTCCCCACGACAGTACTATTGGGACCGATATACTATCAATGGTGCTCCAAACGACAGTAGCATTGAGACCGATATACTATCAATGGTGTTCCACACGACAGTACCATTGAGACCGATATACTGTCAATAGTTGTCCACTCGACAGTACAATTGAAACTGATATATTGTCGATGGTGCTCCATACGACAGTACCTTTCAGACCGATATACTGTCAAAGGTTCTCTCCACGACAGTACCATTGTGACCGATAAACTGTCAATGGTGCTCCACAGGACATTACCATTGAGACCGATATACTGTCAATGATGCTCCACATGACAGTACCATTGAGACGAATATACTGTCAATGGTGCTCCACAAGACAGTACCATTGATACCGATATACTGTCAATGGTGCTTCACACACAGTACCATTGAGACCGATACAATGTAAACGGTGCTAAACACGACAGTACCATTGTGACCGATAAACCGTCAATGGGGCTCCACAGGACATTACCATTTAGACCGATATACTGTCAATGATATTCCACACGACAGTGCCCTTGAGACCGATATACTGACAATGGTGCTACACACGAGTATACCATTGAGACCAATATACTGTCAGTTGTGCTCCACACGACCGTACCATTGAGACCAATAAACTGTCAATGGTGTTTCACACGACAGTACCATTAAGACCGACATACTGTCAATGGTGCTCCACCCGACAGTTCCATTGGGACCGATATACTGTCAAAGGTTCTCCAAGTCACAGTACCATTGAGACCGCTATACTGTCAATGGTGCTCCACACGCAAGTACCATCGAGACCGATATACAGTCAATTGTGCTCTACACGACAGAACCATTTAAACCAATGTACTGTCAATGGTGCTCCACACGACAGTATCATTAAGACCGATACACTGTCAATGGTGCTCCACACAAGTGTACCATTGAGACCGATATACTGTCGATGGTGCTTCACACTACAGTACCATCGAGACCGATATACTGACAATGGTGCTCCACACGACAGAACCATTGGGACCGATATACTGTCAAAGGTGTTTCACACAACCGTACCATTGAGACCGATATTCTGTCAATGGTGTTCCACACAACCGTACCATTGAGCCCGATATACTGTCAATAGTGTTCCCCACGACAGAAACATTGAGACCGATATACTGCAAATTAAGCTCCACACGACAGTACCACTGAGACCGATATTATGTCAATGGTGCTCCACACGACAATCTCATTGAGCCCGATATATTGTCAATGCTGCTCCACACGACTATACCATTAAGACCGATGTACTGTCAATGGTTCTCCAAACGACAGTACCATTGATACCGATATACTGTCAATGGTGCTCCTCACGACAGTACAATTGAGTTCGATATACTTGCAATGGTGCTCCACACGACAGTACTATTGAAACCGATATACTGTCAAATGTGCTCCACACAACAGTACCATTGAGACCGATATACTGTCAATGGTGCTCAACCCGACAGTAGCATTGAGACCGATATACTATCAATGGTGCTCCACACGACGGTACCAGTGTGACCGATATACTGTCAATGATGGTCCACACGACAGTACAATTGAAACTGATATACTGTCAATGGTGCTCCATACGACAGTACCTTTGAGACCGATATACTGTCAAACGTGCTCCCCACGACAGTTCCATTGTGACCGATAAACTGTCAATGGTGCTCCACAGGACATTACCATTGAGACCGATATACTGTCAATGATGGTCCACACGACAGTACCATTGAGACCGATATACTGTCAATGTTGCTCCCCAAGACAGCACCATTGAGACCGATATACTGTCAATGGGGCTTCACACACAGTACCATTGAGACCGATACAATGTCAACGGTGCTAAACACGACAGCACCATTGAGACCGATATACAGTCAATGGTGCTTCACACGACAGTACCATTGAGTCCGATTTACTGTCAATGGTGCTGCACACGACAGTATATTTGAGACCGATATACTGTCGATGGTGCTCCACACGCTAGTACCATTGAGACAAATGCACTGTCAATGGTGCTCCACAAGACAGAACTATTGAGGCCGATATATTGTCAATGGTGCTCCACAGGACATTACCATCGAGACCGATATACTGTCAATGATGGTCCACACGACAGTACCATTGAGACCGATATACTGTCAATGGTGCTCCCCAAGACAGTACCATTGAGACCGATACAATGTCAACGGTGCTAAACACGATAGTACCATTGAGACCGATAAACTGTCAATGGTGCTCCACAGGACATTATCATTGAGACCGATATACAGTCAATGATGCTCTACACGACAGTACCATTGAGACCGATATACTGTCAATGGTGCTCCACACGAGTGTGCCATTGAGACCGATATACTGTTAGTGGTGCTCCACACGACCGTACCATTGAGACCGATATACTGTCAATGGTATTCCACACGTCAGTAACATTGAGACCGATATACTGCAAATTAGGCAACACACGACAGCACCATTGAGACCGGTATTATGTCAATGGTGCTCCACACGACAGTACCATTGAGACCGATATGCTGTCAATGGTGCTCCACGCGTCAGTATCATTGAAACCGATATACTGCCAATGGTGGTTCACTTGACTGTACCATTGAGACCGATATACTGTCAGTGTTGCTCCACACGACAGTACCATTGTTACCGATGTACTGTCAATGGTTCTCCATACGACAGTACCATTGATACCGATATACTGTCAATGGTGCTCTAGACGACAGTGCCATTGAGTTCGATATACTTGCAATGGTGCTCCACACAACAGTACTATTGAGACCTATATATTGTCAATGGTGCTCCACACAACAGTACCATTGAGACCGATATACTGTCAATGGTGCTCCACACGACAGTAGCATTGAGACCGATATTTTATCAATAGTGCTCCAAACGACAGTACCATTGAGACCGATATACTGTCAATGGTGGTCAACACGACAGTACCATTGTGACTGATTTACTGTCAATGTTGCTCCGACACGACAGTACTTTTGAGACCGATATACTGTCAAAGGTGCCCCCCACGACAGTATCATTGTGACCGATAAACGATATACTGTCAATGGGGCTCCACATGACCGTACCATTGAGACCGATATACTGTCAATGGTGTTCCTCACGACCGTACTATTGAGACCGATATTCTGGAAATGGTGTTCCACATGACAGTACCATTGAGACCGATATACTGCAAATTAGGCTCCACACGACAGTACTATTGAGACCGATATACTGTCAATGGTGCTCCACACGACGGTACCATTGGGACCGATATAATGCCAAAGGTTCTCCACACGACTGTATCATTGAGTTAGATATACTGTCAATGGTGCTCCACATGAGAGCACCATTGCATTCGATATACCATCAATGGGGCTCCACACGACAGTACCTTCAAGACCGATATACTGTCAAAGGTGCTCCACACGACAGTACCCTTGTGACCGATATACTGTCAATTGTGCTAATCACGAGTGTACCATTGTGAACGATATTCTGTCAGTGGTTCTCCACACGACCGTACCATTGAGACCAATATACTGTCAATGGTGTTTCACACTACAGTACCATTGAGACCGATATACTGCAAATTAAGCTCCACACGACAGTACCATTGAGATTAATATTATATCAATGGTGCTACACAAGACAGTACCATTGACACCGATATACTGTCAATGGTGCTCCTCACGACAATACCATTGAGACCGAAATACTGTCAATGGTGCTCCACACGACAGTACCATTGGGACCGATATACTGTCAAAAGTGCTCCACACGTCAGTATCATTGAAACCGATATACTGTCAATAGTGGTTTACTTGACTCTACCATTGAGACCGATATACTTTCAGTGGTGCTCCACACGACAGTACTATTGGGACCAATATACTGTCAATGGGGCTCTACACGACCGTACCATTGAGACGGATATAATGTCAATGGTGTTCCTCACGACAGTATCATTGGGACCGATATACTGTCAGTGATGCTCCACACGACCGTACCATTGGGACCAATATACTGTCAATGGTGTTTCACACAACAGTACCATTGAGACTCATATACGGCAAATTAAGCTCCACACGACAGTACCATTGAGACCGATATTATGTCAATGGTGCTCCAAACGACAGTACCATTGAGACCGATATACTGTCAATGGTGCTTCACACGACAGTACCATTGGGACCGATATACTGTCAAAGGTGCTCCACATGACTGTACCATTGAGACCAATATACTGTCAATGGTGTTTCACACTACAGTACCATTGAGACCGATATACTGCAAATTAAGCTCCACACGACAGTACCATTGAGACTAATATTATATCAATGGTGCTACACAATACAGTACCATTGACACCGATATACTGTCAATGATGCTCCTCACGACAATACCATTGAGACCGAAATACTGTCAATGGTGCTCCACACGACAGTACCATTGGGACCGATATACTGTCAAAAGTGCTCCACACGTCAGTATCATTGAAACCGATATACTGTCAATAGTGGTTCACTTGACTGTAACATTGAGACCGATATACTTTCAGTGGTGCTCCACACGACAGTACTATTGGGACCAATATACTGTCAATGGGGCTCTACACGACCGTACCATTGAGACGGATATAATGTCAATGGTGTTCCTCACGACAGTATCATTGGGACCGATATACTGTCAGTGATGCTCCACACGACCGTACCATTGAGATCAATATACTGTCAATGGTGTTTCACACGACAGTACCATTGAGACTCATATACTGCAAATTAAGCTCCACACGACAGTACCATTGAGACCGATATTATATCAATGGTGCTCCAAATGACAGTACCATTGAGACCGATATACTGTCAATGGTGCTTCACACGACTGTACCATTGAGACCGATATACTGTCAATGGTGCTCAACACGATAGTACCATTGAGTCGATATACTGTCAATCGTGTTCCACACGACAGTACCATTGAGACCGATATACTGCAAATTAGGCTCCACACGACAATACCAGAGAGACTAATATTATATCAATTGTGCTACACAAGACAGTACCATTGACACCGATATACTGTCAATGGTGCTCCTCACGATAATACCATTGAGACCGAAATACTGTCAATCGTGCTCCACACGACAGTACCATTGGGACCGATATACTGTCAAAGGTGCTCCACATGACTGTACCATTGAGACCGATATACTGTCAGTAGTGCTCCACACGATAGTACTATTGAGACCGATATACTGTCAAATGGGCTCCACACGACCGTACCATTGAGACCGATATTCTGTCTTTGGTGTTCCCAACGACCGTACCATTGAGACCGATATACTGTGAATGGTGTTCCTTAGGACAGTACCATTGAGACCGATATACTGCAAATTAAGCTCCACACGACAGTACTATTGAGACCGATATACTGTCAATGGTGCTCCACACAACAGTACTATTGAGACCGATATACTGTCAATGGTGCTCCACACAACAGTACCATTGAGACCGATATACTGTCAATGGTGCTCCACACGACAGTAGCATTGAGACCGATATTTTATCAATAGTGCTCCACACGACAGTACCATTGAGACCGATATACTGTCAATGGTGGTTAACACGACAGTACCATTGTGACTGATTTACTGTCAATGTTGCTCCGACACGACAGTACTTTTGAGACCGATATACTTTCAAATTTACTCCCCACGACAGTATCATTGTGACCGATAAACGATATACTGTCAATGGGGCTCCACATGACCGTACCATTGAGACCGATATACTGTCAAGGGTGTTCCTCACGACCGTACTATTGAGGCCGATATTCTGGAAATGGTGTTCCACATGACAGTACCATTGAGACCGATATACTACAAATTAGGCTCCACACGACAGTACTATTGAGACCGATATACTGTCAATGGTGCTCCACACGACAGTACCATTGAGACCGATATACTGTCAATGGTGCTCCACACGACGGTACCATTGGGACCGATATACTGTCAAAGGTTCTCCACACGACTGTATCATTGAGTTAGATATACTGTCAATGGTGCTCCACATGAGAGCACCATTGCATTCGATATACCATCAATGGGGCTCCACACGACAGTACCTTCAAGACCGATATACTGTCAAAGGTGCTCCACACGTCAGTACCCTTGTGACCGATAAACTGTCAATGGTGTTCCACAGGACAGTACCATTTAGACCGATATCCTGTCAATGGTGCTCCACACGACAGTACCATTGAGCCCGATATACTGTCAATGGTGCTAATCACGAGTGTACCATTAAGAACGATATACTGTCAGTGGTTCTCCACACGACCGTACCATTGAGACCAATATATTGTCAATGGTGTTTCACACTACAGTACCTTTGAGACCGATATACTGCAAATTAAGCTCCACACGACAGTACCATTGCGACCGATATTATGTCAATGGTGCTCCAAACGACAGTACCATTGAGACCGATATGCTGCCAATGGTGCTCCACGCGTCAGTATCATTGAAACCGATATACTGCCAATGGTGGTTCACTTGACTGTACCATTGAGACCGATATACTTTCAGTGGTGCTCCACACGACAGTACTATTGGGACCGATATACTGTCAATGGGGCTCTACACGACCGTACCATTGAGACGGATATAATGTCAATGGTGTTCCTCACAACAGTATCATTGGGACCGATATACTGTCAGTGATGCTCCACACGACCGTACCATTGAGACCAATATACTGTCAATGGTGTTTCACACGACAGTACCATTGAGACTTATATACTGCAAATTAAGCTCCACACGACAGTACCAGTGAGACCGATATTATGTCAATGGTGCTCCAAACGACAGTACCATTGAGACCGATATGCTGTCAATGGTGCTTCACACGACTGTACCATTGAGACCGATGTACTGTCAATGGTGCTCAACACGATAGTACCATTGAGATCGATATACTGTCAATGGTGTTCCACACGACAGTACCATTGAGACCGATATACTGCAAATTAGGCTCCACACGACAATACCAGAGACACTAATATTATATCAATGGTGCTAGACAAGACAGTACCATTGACACCGATATACTGTCAATGGTGCTCCTCACGACAATACCATTGAGACCGAAATACTGTCAATGGTGCTCCACACGACAGTACCATTGGGACCGATATACTGTCAAAGGTGCTCCACATGACTGTACCATTGAGACCGATATACTGTCAGTAGTGCTCCACACGATAGTACTATTGGGACCGATATACTGTCAAATGGGCTAAACACGATCGTACCATTGAGACCGATATTCTGTCTTTGGTGTTCCCAACGACCGTACCATTGAGACCGATATACTGTGAATGGTGTTCCTTACGACAGTACCATTGTGACCGATATATTGTCAATAGTGGTCCACACGACAGTACAATTGAAACTGATATATCGTCAATGGTGCTCCATACGTTAGTACCTTTGAGACCGATATACTGTCAAAGGTGCTACCCACGACAGTACCAGTGTGACCGATATACTGTCAATGGTGCTCCACACGACAGTCGCATTGAGACCGATACACTATCAATGATGCTCCACACGACAGTACCATTGTGACCGATATATTGTCAATAGTGGTCCACACGACAGTACAATTGAAACTGATATATCGTCAATGGTGCTCCATACGTTAGTACCTTTGAGACCGATATACTGTCAAAGGTGCTACCCACGACAGTACCAGTGTGACCGATATACTGTCAATGGTGCTCCACACGACAGTCGCATTGAGACCGATACACTATCAATGATGCTCCACACGACAGTACCATTGTGACCGATATATTGTCAATAGTGGTCCACACGACAGTACAATTGAAACTGATATATCGTCAATGGTGCTCCATACGTTAGTACCTTTGAGACCGATATACTGTCAAAGGTGCTACCCACGACAGTACCAGTGTGACCGATAAACTGTCAATGGTGCTCCACAGGACATTACCATTAAGACCGATATACTCTTGATGATGCTCCACACGACAGTACCATTGAGACCGATATACTGCCAATGGTGCTCAACAAAACAGTGCCATTGAGACCGATGTATTGTCAATAGGGTTTCAAACACAGTACCATTGAGACCGATACAATGTCAACGGTGCTAAACACGACAGTACTATTGAGACCGGTATACAGTCAATGGTTCTTTACACGACAGTACCATTGAGACCGATATACTGTCAGTGGTGCTCCACACGACCGTGCCATTGAAACCGATATTCTGTCACTGGTATTCCACACGACAGTAACTTTGAGAGCGATATACTGCAAATTAAGCTCCACACGACAGTACCATTGGGACCGATATTATGTCAATGGTGCTCCACACGGCAATCCCATTGAGACCGATATACTGTCAGTGTTGCTCCACACGACAGTACCATTGTGACCGATGAATTGTCAATGGTTCTCCACACGACAGTACCATTGATGCGATATACTGTCAATGGTGCCCCACACGACAGTACTATTGAGACCTATATACTGTCAATGGTGCTCCACACAGCAGTACAATTGAAACCGATATACTGTCAATGGTTCTCAACACGGCAGTAGCATTGAGACCGATTTACTATCAATGGTGCTCCACACGACAGTACCATTGAGACCGATATACTGTCAATGGTGGTCAACACGACAATTCCATTGAGACTGATTTACTGTCAATGTTGCTCCGCACGACCGTGCTTTTGAGACCGATATACTGTCAAGGTGCTCCGCACGACAGTATTATTGTTACCAATAAACGATTTACTGTCAATGGGGCTTCACACGACCGTACCATTGGGACCGATATACTGTCAATGGTGTTCCACACGACCGTACCATTGAGACCGATATACTGTCAATGGTGTTCCACACGACAGTACCATTGAGACCGATATACTGCAAATTAAACTCCACACGACAGTACCATTGAGACCGATATTATGTCAATGGTGCTACATACGACAGTACTATTGAGACCGATATACTATCAATGGTGCTCCACACGACAGTACCATTGAGGCCGATATACTGTTAATGGTGGTCAACACGACACTACCATTCAGACTGATTTACTGTCAATGTTGCTCCACACGCCAGTAGCATTAAGACCGGTATACTGTCAATGGTGCTCCCAACGACAGTACCATTAGGACCGATATACTGTCAATGGTGCTCCCCACGACAGTACCATTAGGACCGATATACTGTCAATGGTGGTCCCCACGACAGTTCCACTGAGACCGATATACTTTCAATGGTATTCTACACGACAGTACCTTTAAGACAGTCAATACTGTCAAAGGTGCTCTACACGACAGTACCCTTGTGACCAATAAACTGTCAATGGTGTTCCACAGGACAGCACTATTTAGACCGATATCCTGTCAATGGTGCTCTACACGATAGTACCATTGAGACCGATATACTGTCAATGGTGCTACACACGAGTGTACCATTGAGACCGATATACTGTCAGTGGTGCTACACACGACTGTACCAATGAGACCAATATACTGTCAATGGTGTTTCACACAACAGTACCATTGAGACCGATATACTGAAAATTAAGCTCCACACGACAGTACCATTGAGACCGATATTATGTCAATGGTGCTCCACACGACAGTTCCATTGAGACCGATATACTGTCAATGGTGCTCCGCACGACAGTACCATTAGGACCGATATACTGTCAAAGGTGCTCCAAGCAACTTCACCATTGAGAGCGATATACTGTTAGTGATGCTCCACACGACAGTACTATTGGGACCGATATACTGTCAACGGTGCTCCACACGACAGTACTATTAAGACCGATGTACTGTCAATGGTTCTCCACACGACAGCACCATTTAGACCGATATACTATCAATGATGCTCCACACGACAGTACCATTGGGACCGATATACTGTCAGAGGTGCTCTACATGACAGTACCATTGAGACCGCTATACTGTCAATGGTGCTCCACACGCAAGTACCATCGAGACCGATATACTGTCAATGGTGCTCCACACGACAGTATCATTGAGACCAATATACTGTCAATGTTGCTCAACACGACAGTACCATTGAGATCGATATACTGTCAATGGTGTTCCACACGACAGTACCATTGAGACCGATATACTGCAATTAGGCTCCACACGACCGTACCATTGAGACCGATATACTCTCAATGGTGGTCAACACGACAGTACCATTGAGACTGATTTACTGTCAATGTTGCTCCGCACGACAGTACTCTTGAGACCGATATACTGTCAAGGTGCTCCTCACGACAGTATCATTGTGACCGATAAACGATATACTGTCATTGGGGCTTCACACGACCGTACCATTGAGACCGATTTACTGTCAATGGTGTTCCACTCGACCGTACCATTAAGACCAATATACTGTCGATGGTGTTCCACACGACAGTACCATTGAGACCGATATACTGCAAATTAAGCTCCACACGACAGTACCATTGAGACCGATATTATGTCGATGGTGCTATATACGACAGTACCATTGAGACCGATATACTGTCAATGGTGCTCCAGACGACAGTAACATTGGGACCGATATACTGTCAAAGGTGCTCCACACGACTGTATCATTGAGACCGATATACTGTCAATGGTGCTCCACCCGCCAGTAGCATTGAGACCGATATACTGTCAATGGTGATCCCCACGACAGTACCATAAGGAACGATATACTGTCAATGGTGCTCCCCACGACAGTACAATTAGGACCGATATACTGTCAATGGTGGTCCACACGACAGTTCCATTGAGACCGATATACTGTCAATGGTATTCTACACGACAGTACCTTTAAGACAAATATATTGTCAAAGGTGCTCTACACAACAGTACCCTTGTGACCGATAAACTGTCAATGGTGTTCCGCAGGACAGTACTTTTTAGACCGATATCCTGTCAATGGTGCTCCACACAAGTGTACCATTGAGACCGATATACTGTCAGTGGTGCTCCACATGACCGTACCATTGAGACCAATATACTGTCAATGGTTTTTCACACGACAGTACCATTGAGACCGATATACTGCAAATGAAGCTCCACAGGACAGTACCATTGAGACCGATATTATGTCAATGGTGCTCCACACGACAGTACCATTGAGACCGATATACTGTCAATGGTGCTTCACACGACAATACCAATGAGACCGATATACTGTCAATGGTGCTCTTCACGACACTACCAATAGGACCGATATACTGTCAAAGGTGCTCCAAGCGACTTCACCATTGAGAGCGATATACTTTCAGTGGTGCTTCACACGCCAGTGCTATTGGGACCGACATACTGTCAACGGTGCTTCACACGACCGTTCTATTGAGACCGATGTACAGTCAATAGTTCTCCACACGACATTACCATTGAGACCGATATACTGTCAAGGGTGCTCCACACGACAGTACCATTGGGACCGATATAGTGTCAAAGGTGCTCCAAATGACAGTACCATTGAGACCGCTATACTGTCAATGGTGCTCCACACGCAAGTACCATCGAGACCGATATACAGTCAATTGTGCTCAACACGACAATCTCATTGAGACCGATATACTGTCAGTGGTTCTCCACACGACAGTACCATTGGGACCGATATACTGTCAATGGTGCTCCACACGAGAGTACCATTGAGACCGATGTACTGTCAATGGTTCTCCACACGACAGTACCATTGATACCGATATACTGTCAATGGTGCTCCACACGACAGTACCATTGAGTTCGATATACTTGCAATGGTGCTCCACACGAGAGTATTATTGAGACTTATATACTGTCAATGTTGCTCCACACAACAGCAGCATTGAGACCGATATACTATCGATGGTGCTCCACACGACAGTACCATTGAGACCGATATACTGTCAATGGTGGTCCACACGACAGTACCATTGAGACCGATATACTGTCAACGGTGCTCCACATAACAGTACGAATGAGACCGATATACTGTCAATGGGGCTTCACACGACAGTACCATTGAGACCGATACACTCTCAACGGTGCAAAACACGACAGAACCATTGAGACCGATATACTGTCAATGGCGCTTCACACGGCAGAACCATTGAGACCGATATACTGTCAATGGTGCTCCACACGACAGTACCATTGGGACCGATATACTGTCAAAGGTGCTCCACATGACAGTACCATTGAGACCGCTATACTGTCAATGG
>SDVV010012398.1:0-15473 GCA_016164225.1 Gammarus roeselii
CACGTTGGAGCTCCGGCGGAGAACGAAGGGAGCCGCTACCACTCCTCTACACAAGACCAACCGCGACTGAAATAAACCTGCTCTTCATATCTTTTAGGGTAAACTCGCTTGATATCCATTGTTTAATACGATTTGTATGTACTAGGCCTACTCTGTACCTGCGCTAGTTACTCCTTTAAAATTGTTAAATTTATTTTCTTGTTAAACTTTCTTTGTAGCCGCACCAAATTTGCTTGGTGCCTGTGTCAAATTTATTGTTACTTTGTTACTTAGAAACTCTTTTAGACCATCCCCAGCTACGTTTAAACCTGCTGCGACTGCGTTTAAACTGCTCTTAATCTCTTAATCTACGCGCCACCTAATTCACAACTCTTCGACCGCCCTACGGGGGAGTCTGCATTAACTTCGCGTTGGGACTCCGGTGGAACATGAAAGCAAATGATAAATAAAATTCGGAAGACCGAAGTTCAGGTTGATGGATAACGTGAAGCAGGCTTAGGACAATGCGACATCAGTGTGTAGGTAGCGAGAGTGTGTACAATTGATTTGCGTGAGTGGAGAAGGTTAATAAATGGGTAAGTAATGACGCGGCTCTGATGCCCTTTCCCGCAGGTCTGATGCCGTTCTTGGCGTTTTGCTGAGGAAGGGGATGGCCGTAGTGGGGAGGCCCCGACAATAATAACGTGGCCAAGGCATACCGGCGGAAGCTGGCGAGCTTTTCTGCGGATACTGCTGTCCCTTACGCATCTGTTAGGTTCACGAGCCGCATTGGAGTCATTGCCCAATCGGAGGGGTAAACACCCTTATTTCTCTTTAGACTCTCCTCTTCTTCACCCTTCACTATCTTTTCTTTTCTCCCCCATCCTGATTTGCTTAACTTTTATTCACCTCATTTATATCTTATGTTTGGTTCAAATTTTCTTAAACTTGTCTCAGACTCCTTCTTAGCAACTCTCCTAATAGTCGTTACACACAAACACACACACACACAAACTGATGCGGACACGCACACTTGAACATACACATACCGGTTCTAACTATCCTCCTTTCGGGTGGCAAAAAACAGCAAAGTTGCGCTCCTTCTTTCATGCAACATTTTTCTACGACGGTTCCTTTTTCTTTCCATTCTTGCTGTTCTCATGTGCAAAAATTCCCTACACCTAGTGTAATTCTCATGCATGGGATCCACTTTTTTTTTGTCTATTCTTCATTTTCCCCCTCAGCAGGTGTTGGAGCGCGTAGCCCGGCACCTTAAGTACTACTGCGAATCCTTGGGGCTCTGAAGCAGGGTTGCTAGTGTATTAATCCTCCTCACTGCCATTCGAGGAGTGCTGGGACCATATGGCCTCAGCACCGTAGAAGTTCCTGTACCTCCTGGGGCACCCGCACATATCATTGACGTTCGCCGCGTAAAGGACTTTGCACAGTAGTTAACCTAATTCAAACAATGTATGTATGTATAGACATACAGCCGTTTCCTCCTAGTTAGGAGGGTGGCTAAGTTTAGGCAGACACAGAGGGGGGAGGAGCCCAATCTCCCCGCCACAAGACCGCCTCGTTACTATAATCTAATTTTCTGCTGACGATGATCTCAAACCTCACTCCTGACCCGAAGTGCGTGTTGCGTGACCCTGACCGGACCCTTTCCGTTACATAGCTAAAGTTTAGTATGTGTGAGAGTGCATGAGAGGAAATTCGTCCTTGTCTATTTGTACCTTTAGCACTATAGTTTTCATTACAATTTACTCTATCCACGTTTGATAAGTCTGATGAAAAATTCCAAAAACTCAATTACTTGCTGTGCTAGCCTTGTGTTGCCTATGAACAGTTCATACGTGTCGCAGTTTTTCTTTCATGCTCTACTTACTCTAAGGTTGACTTAAGTTTCATTTACGGCTCTTCTCTCGCAGTGTCAGTACACGTGAACCACGACTGCAGCCTGGGCCCGTACTTGTCCGAGGTGCTGGTGCGACGTTTGCCGGTGCGTTTCGGACCAGGCGGTCTCAATCGGGTGCTGAGGGAGGCTGTTCAGGCGCTGGTTAACTGTGCCACCAATCCTTGCGTGGTAGCGAGTATGTTACCTCAGGGCAGCGGCAAAGTCATCATACAGGTCACTGAAGACTCTGAGACATGCACGCAGCGTCTACCGGCGGTGGAGAGCGAGGCCGCCATGTGGGCTTTGCTAGAACTGCTCTTCGAAGAGCTCCTTTGTTGTGAGAGCTTTTACGCTCACGAAGCACGTGAGGCTCAGCACTGTGCCAAGTGCGCCCGATCCCTGCCACAGCATCGTGACGCAGGTGGGACAGTTGTACATATGTACTAGGTGGAGCAGTAGGATAAGCATGGATTGAAGTAGGATTTGCACGGTGCGTTAGATGAACTTCTGGTGCAGGAAAATGAAGCCAAAGGGCTTTTGTATGAACTTGCTGAGAATTCACCTACCTACCTATAAAAGCGGTGTGTCAAGGTTTGTAAGGATAAGTACAATCTAATCCTGGCTGAACCCAGTTAATATTTTTTCACTCGGTCTCAATCAATTCTGTTCGACTGGTAGTAATTTACCATTTGATATGCATTTTAATGGCTAGTGTAATTATGTCTCGCAGACCCAGTGGAGAGGTATAGTTTTACACTGAGCCGACGTTTTTTAGACAGAATGATGCGTGTCCTGCATCATTCGTTGTAGCGCTCACACAAAACCTGAAACTCTCCTGCACTCGACATTTTCGTATGTCTTGCAATATTTAATTTGTGAGTTCCTGTTCTCTACGAGAAAGTTCACGAAGACTAACGCCAACACTGTGGTGGAGATGAACCTCTCGAGCTATTCTTGATAGGTCTTCTTGACCACTATAACATTATGGCGATAATTTTTTTTAATTCAGCTGGAGACAAGATTCTAAGCCGAATTCCTCCAAAAAGGAAGTGACCGACGGCAAGGCGCACCTCATACTCGGCTCATACACTCACACGCAAAGAAACTAAGCCCTTTAGCGCTAAAGGGTATGGCCATACTAGGCCGAATCCATCAAAAAGGGGGTAGCCGACGGGCAACCTAGACCTGCAAGTGTACCCTAAAGCAACTACTCCAACCTACGCGTACCGGCAGGAATTATTTAGAGCACCGCCATATATACGTTGACGGCTCCAAAACCGCGGACGGAGCCGGAGCCGGCGCTGTGTGCGGGGACATCACACTCTCAGCCACCCTCCCACAAGAGGCTTCCGTGTTCTCGGCGGAGCTCCACGCACTCGAACTAGCCATCTCTATTGCCAAAACAGATCGCTTCCCCAAATACGTCGTATTCCCAGAGTCCGAGTGTCCGCACTCGGCTTGAAACACTGCACTACGAACATCCCGTTCTACGTAAAATGCAGCACAATCTCTTCGTGATGTCCGAGACGGGTCAGGCAGTTGAATTCTGCTGGATCCCCGGAAAAGCAGGAATAACAGGAAACGAACTTGCGGACTCGCTTGCTAATATGGCATCTACTCACCAAGAACAATTTTTCACAATACATAACCGAGACTGGTTCCCTATCATCAACTTCCAAATAACATCCAGATGGAATGAAATGTGGCAACAGAGTGGACAAAAATGATTTCAGTCAAACCCTCAGTCGGAGAATTAGGGTGGATGGATGATTTTTCACTTTATAGATCATTAACACTTTATTTTATTATATCTTATTTCGTGGGCTCAATTATCTTTTTCTGCCCTTTTTCATTGTGATGAATTTTGCATTTGTTATTATTATATATATCGAGGTTGGTTGAGACAAGGTGACCCAGGGAAGGGGGGTACTCGTGGGACCCCCGGGACTCGGGGTTTCAGTAAGCCGGGGGACATGAAGGACCTGGAGGATTTGGGGGGACCCACTTGGACCCTTCTGGGGCCCTTTGGGGCACCTTTGACAACCTTTGGGACCCTCATTAGAAACTGTAGGACCTAGTTGAGGCCCCTCTGAATCCTGGAACCTTTGGTCCCTCCTCCCAAATCTACATTAAACCTACTCTGAATCTACGTTAAATCTACTCTGTATCTACGTTAAACCTATTCGGTATCTACTACTACCTAGTCGGTATCTACCTTGAACCTACGTTGAACCTACTCTGAATCTACGTTGAACCTATTCTTAAACTAGGTTGAACCTATTCTTAAACTAGGTTGAACCTACTCGTAATCTACGCTACACCTACTCTACCACTCTTCAATCGCCCTACGGGGGAGTCTGCATTAACTTTGCAGTGGTACTCCGGTGGGAAACAAAATTCAACTACTACTACTCTGAATCTACGTTAAACCTACTCTGAATCTACGTTAAACCTACTCTGAATCTACGTTAAACCTACTCTGAATCTACGTTAAACCTACTCTGAATCTACGTTAAACCTACTCTGAATCTACGTTAAACCTGCTCTTAATCTACGTTAAACCTGCTCTTAATCTACGTTAAACCTGCTCTGAATCTACGTTAAACCTACTCTGAATCTACGTTAAACCTACTCTGGAGTTACTTTAAACCTACTCTGAAGCTATGTTAAACCTACTCTGAAGCTACATTAAACCTACTCTAAAGCTACATTAAACCTAATCAGGAACTACGGTGAACCTACTCGGTAATTACGGTGAACCTACTCGGTAACTACGGTGAACCTACTCGGTAACTACGGTGAACCTACTCGGTAACTACGGTGAACCTACTCGGTAACTACGGTGAACCTACTCGGTAACTACGGTGATCCTACTCGGTAACTACGGTGATCCTACTCGGTAACTACGGTGAACCTACTCTGTAACTACGGTGAACCTACTCGGTAACTACGGTGAACCTACTCGGTAACTACGGTGAACCTACTCGGTAACTACGGTGAACCTACTCGGTAACTACGGTGAACCTACTCTGAATCTACGCTGTACCTATTCTGCCACTCTTCAATTACCCTACGGGGGAGTCTGCATTAACTTCATGTTGGGACTCCGGTGGAAAACAAAATCAAACTACTACTACTACTATTCAGTCGGAGAATGGGATACAAAGTTCACCAACAGTAAAAAAAGTGTTCATCAACCGCTTGTGCATGGGACACACGTGGATAACTCGCAACCACCTGATGGATGTCGACACAGGACCAAACGCGCCACCTTGCCCCTGTTGCCACCATGTGGCTGTCAGCGTGAAACACTTACTGATATATTGCAACGCACTCGCAGCAGCCCGACGAATGTTCTTAAATCCCCCGTGCAACCTACAAAGCCTACTCACTGACCCAACCTACCATGAAAAGCTGATCGCTTTCGGAAAACACACCGGACTATACAAAGCTGTCTATAAATCCCAAACACCTGTGCAAGTGAGGCGGTCTCTCCACCCCATTATGCGCAGAGATAACCATACATTTACGGAGGTACGCGTTAACTCTTCACTCCCTTGTATGCGCTAGTACGCGAATGTGTCACAATTTCATTGTGTATTTGATTTCATCTTAACAAGGTAATATTTTCGCACGCGAGGCCGTGCGAACTTACCTGAATCAATCGACGTACGGGGGAGCCTATTATGACTCACGTTGAGGCTCCGGTGGAAATGAGGCTCAAATCACAATATGACTCACGTTGAGACTTCTGTGGAAATGAGGCTCAAATAAAATAAAATCCTCTCACACACTGGCACAACTGAGCCCTTAAGACCCCGCAACACACTCTGTAATTAGGGCTCCGGTCGAACATAGAAGAAACTACTACTCAGTAATGAGCGCAGTCCTAGATCAATGTCAGCAGCTGGGCCCAACAGTGTTACTGGTTCACCCCTGCTGCGGCATCGTGACCGCTCCCCCAACCGCGATCATCGTCTTTTTCAACGAGATGCTAAGGATGGGAAAGCACATCTTGGCAGCGTCACCCATTCTCCACTCACGCCTAACCATTGCACGGTTTGCACTAACACACCCGTGTCTCCTGCCCAACACCTGCTTCATACCATTTATCCATACATCCAAACTTCGGTCTTCCTCTAACCCTTCGTCCACTCAGCTCCGCCTTCATCGCCCTTCTCACCGACATTCCTTCATCCATCTTCCCCATGTGCTCGAACCATCTCGGAACACGCGATTCTACTGTCCTCTAATTTCTTCACCATCCCCTTTCTAATTCGAACAACGCCGTTGACACCCGTTGTTGATCATGTCTGTCTGTTTCACTTCAGTCATACCCCACAAACATTTCATATCAAAAACATGCAACCTTCCCTCTTCTGCTCTGACCCCCAATTATTGGCTTCGTAGAGCACAGTTGGGACAACTATCCCCTCACGCAATCCTCTCTTTGCTTCTATCCCCTAAGTCCTACAGCTCATTACTCATCAGGGCACCCAAAACTTTAAACCCTCCTTCACTCGCGACTTCACCTCAGCTTCCACTAGTCCATTCTTCTCCACATGGAAGCCTATATACTTTAAACACCTTTTCGTTTACACAGATGGATACAGACACTAGGCCGCATCCCCCAGAAAGGGGGGTGGCCTACGGCAAGGCGCACCTCACACCTTCATACGCTCACACTCACACAACTTAGCCCTTTTTTGCTAAAGGGTCCGGCCGGTAACCAAGTAACATAAATTCTGGGTCACGAGTGCAGTCCGAGGATCCGTTGTCAGCAGCAGGGCCCGACAGTTTTCACTGGTTAAGCCCCGCCGCGTCATAATAGCCGCCCTTCACCCACGACCATCCCGACAGCGGGATGCCAAGGGCGGGAAAGCACATCGGAGCAGCGTCAAAATCAAACATTCACAACCTTTCTCCACTCACGCCTGTTCATTGCACGCTCTCTCGCTACCTCCACATTCATGTCTCTCCTTCCTAACGCCTGCTCCACACCATCCATCCACCCAAACTTCGGTCTACCTCTAGGCCTGCGACCAATCGCTCCCGCATTCATCACCCTTTTCACCAATCTCCTTTCATCCATCCTCTCCATGTGCCCGAACCATCTCAGAACACGCAAATCCACTCTGTCCTCCAACTTCTTCACCATCCCTGTTTTGATTCGAACCACGTCGTTGGTGATCTGGTCTCTCAGCGTTACTCCAGCCATGCTCCTCAAACATTTCATGTCGAATACATTCAACCTTCTTCTCTCCTCTGCTCCCACCCCCCAAGCCTCAGCTCTGTAGAACACAGTTGGGACAACAACACCCTCATACAGCCCTCTCTTTACTTCCATACCCGTCCTACAGCTCATTACACTCCTCAGTGCACCTAACACTTTACACACCTCCTTCACTCGCGCCTTCACTTCAGTTTCCACTAATTCAGTTATCTCCACATGGGAGCCCAGATACTTGAACCACTGAACTTCCTCCAAGAGCTCTCCATTAGGGGGACACTAATTTTGCTCACATCGACAGTCCTCGAACATCACATCACTTTACTCTTAACCACGTTCACTCGAAGCATCCTTCTCTCACACACTCTACCAAACTCAGACACTAGCCTACATAGCTTCTCCTCTGAATCCGCAACCAGGGCCGTATCATCAGCAAATAGCAACTGGCTCAACTGCCAACTCCGCCTATTCGCTTCCAACAGTTCCAAGCCACGACCCGGCACAACCGCGCTCACCTCCCTGACCACTCCATCCATATAGAGGTTGAACAGCCAGGGAGACATCACGCAGCCTTGTCTCAGTCCCACTTTAACTGTGAACCAATCGCTCACCTCGCTTCCCACTCTGACACATGCTCGGCTGTCGGCATAGAAACTTTGCACTGCTTTCAACCGATGGCCGCCCACTCCATACAAACGCAACACCCTCCACAGCGCTTCCCTGTCAATCCTGTCGTATGCCTTCTCCAGATCAATGAAGGCCCAGAACATATCCTTTCCTTTGGCAAGGTGCTTCTCACAGACCTGTTGCACTACAAAAATCTGATCGGTACACCCTCTACCACTCCAAAAGCCACACTGTTCCTCTCCAATTGCGCAGTCCGTACAGTCTCTAATCCTTTTGATCAACACTCTCCCGTACAACTTACCAACCACACATAACAGACTGATACCCCTCGAGTTGCAGCATTCATTTTTATCTTCTTCGCCCTTATATAGCGGAACAATGCAGGCACTGAGTCACTCAATCGGTACCACGTCTGCCACAAAGCACACAAGTTCAGTAACCTCACCAACCATTCGACAATCGTTACTCCACCCTTCTTCAGGCATTCTGTCGCAACGCCATCCAAACCAGGGGCTTTCCCTGTTTTCATTACCTTCACCATCTCCTGCACCTCTTCCCTGGTACTGTCTTAAGTCTTTCTCCCAAAACTGGCATCCGAGTACCACAACCCCACAGCAACAATGTCAGCCTCTCTGTTATCCTCGACATTCAAAAACTCATCAAAATACTCGGCCAGCCTCTTCCGTACATTACCACTTTCCAACAACAACTGGCCGTTTTCATCTATCACCACTTCCTCCTTTCCGGTCTCTCCCTTTCTCACCCTCTTTCCAGAACATCTTTTTGTTTTTCTCAAAATTCTGGCAGAACCGTCTGCCCCACCTGGCATCAGCGTCCCTTTTGGCTCTCCTCACTACCCGCCCCACCTCGTTTCCCCTCTCTTAGTAGCTTCCATAAGCCACCACCGACGTCCCCTGCAAACACTCCTCAAACGCTCCTATTTTCCGTGCCACCGCCAGTTTGACCAACTCGTTCCACCACTCGCAACCTCTCCTGCACCCGCTCACACGGCGCGCACCACACACCTTCTTTGCACATCTCGGCAACGCATCCCTTAACGTCTCCCATTCTTCCTCCACATCTCTCAGGTCCTGTCCTCTCACGTTGTTATATTCTTCCCTCACATTCAGTCCACTCACTTTCACTACCTCTCTTCCTCCTCTCACTCGTTTGTTGCCCTTCCACTTCTGCTCCACTCTTAATCTACCTTCCACCAGCAGATGGTCAGACACGCCTCCACCCTCCCCTCTCAACACCCGCACATCCAACAGCTTCATACCACTCTCCTCGATATCAGCACTAAAATCCATCAGTGCTTTCTCCACCACTGCACCATGGGCCATCCTTACCCATGAGTACTTGTGGACATCTCTCTTCTTGAACAAACTGTTCCCGACCACCAACTCCTGCTCCATACACTGACCAATCAGGTTTTCTCCACTGTCATTTCTACCGGGAACGCCATACTTTCCTATCACATTCTCCACCGCTATATCTCCAACTCTCGCATTAAGGTCACCCAGTACAACTACATTGAAATAACCTTCAAAACTCGCAATACACTCACCCGGGTCAGTCCAGAATTGCTCCCTCTTCTCTTCACTCCTTTCGCTGCTAGGTCCATAAGCACTCACAAATACCAGTCTGTCTTTGCCCAACTTTAACTTTCACCCACATCAGTCTTGAGGACACCTCCTTCCACTCGGTAACGCTACTAGCCAATCGATCATTCAATATTAAAACCACCCGTTCTCGTGCGCAACCTTCCTCCACACCAGACTTTCTTCCACTTACCACACCAAACTCACATTCTCCCTACCCTTTCAATTTCGTCTCACTCAGCGCCAACACATCAAACTTCCTCCTCACAAGCATCTCACCGATCTCCCTCCTCTTTACATCATTCGTACTACAGCCACGCACATTCAGCGATCCTAACAATAGGGTTCAGAGAGGCGTGAGCCTCTCCTCCCCCCGCTCGTCTTGCCGTCTTTGAGGAAAGGTTTTACAGAGAACGGGATTCCTAGTCCCTTTGCTCCGCTCCTTTTAGTCGCCTTCTATGACACGCAGGGGTTACGGTAGCACGATTCTACTCCCGGCTTCGGGGCGCCCTTTCAGTCGCCTTCAACGACACGCTGTGGATACGGTAGCAAGATTCTAACGCCCCGGCTACAAGGCAAACGAAAACAAATACCAGAGTAAATCTGATTGCTGCACTTATAAAACCGGCAGTACATAATGAACGCTCCTACTGATCTTTCTTACTGATCAAAGAGAGAATTACTGTATAATACAATGTCATTAATCACAGTATTTCTTGACAATCGAAACCAACTATCGGCCTATTCAGTCGGATCACTTTCACTTAATTCTATACATTTAAGGAAGGCATTTTCAGACACATTTTCTATTATATAGGATGTATGTACACTCGCATAGTTTGACCTGACAACGCTCACGCGCTGATTTTGCCTCGATCATCTCTCTTAATAATGATCGTTTAGTCTCATAGGGACTTATCTCAATTGACAAAGGCTGTTTATGCTGTTTATTAGAACGATTTTTGTTATTTATTTTTCATTTCTGCTCATCCCGGGCAATTCCTTCCTGTCCGTTCACATTCAATTCAGATACAGATACAAGGCCGAAATCCTCCAGCGAGGAGGGTGGCCGACAGCAAGGTGCACCTCACACTCTTATACACTCGCACACCTTAGCCCTTTTAAGCAAAAGGGTCCGGCCAAGAACCCCGCAACACCCCCTCCGGGTCATGAGTGCGGTTCGAGGTCAGTGTCGGCAGCAGGGCCCGACATATCGGTAGCAGGGCCCCTCAACCTCTGCTGGAACTCCTCAGCTCGGCTTTCCAAATTCAGTTCACTCACTTGCACTACCTCTTCCTCCTTCCACTCTTTTGTTTTCCTTCCACCTATGGTAATTCTCTTCGAAATCAGCCCAAAATCCATCAGCGCTCTCTCCACCACTGCACTATGAGCTATCCCTTCCCATGTGTACATATGAATATCTCGTTTTCTTGAACAAACTGTTTTCAACCAGCAGCTCCTGCTCCATGCACGGACCTATCATGTTTTCTTGACTGACATTTATTCCGGGAACGTCATATCTGATATCTCCCTATCACATTCTCGATCACTACATCTCCAACTCTTGCATTTAGGTCGCTCAGTACAACCACATTGAATTGAACTCCATAACTCAGTACACTCAGGTTTATAAGAAATTGCTCTCTCTCCTCCTCACTCTTCCCACTACCTGGACCGTAAGCACTCACAAACACTCATTTGTATACCTAGTTCAACATTTACCCACATCAATTTTGAGGGCATCTTCTTCCACTGGGTAACGCTACTAGCCTACCAAGTACTTTATATCAACATCACAACTTCTCGGGCCCAACCTTCCTCCACGCCGACTTTCTTCTATTTAACACATCAAACTCACGTTCGCCTTACTATGCAACTTTGTCTCACTTAGCGCCAACATATCAAATTTCCTCCTCACAAACATCTCGCAATCTCGCTCCTTATTGCTTCATTTCCTTTTGCCGTAACAATAGGATGCGGAGAGGCTTGAGCTTCTCTTCCCCCCGCGCGTCTTGCCGTATTTGAGAGAGGACTTTACAGAAGAAGGGATCCCTAGCCCCCTCGCTCCGCCCCTATTAGTCTCCTATGACACGCAGGGAATACGGTAGCCCGAGTCTAACTCCCTCGTTACAGGGCTATCCAGCAGCCCGTCTATCATGACCAGCAGCCGTGCCATATGTCAGATGCATATCAGCCATATCTTCATTTATCAAACGAGCTATGTTGTCTACGCTTTACCGCGGAGTGAATTGATGCACAATCTCGTAAAAAGCTGATGTTGCCAGATGTAAAGGTTGAATTTCATAAACAAGTAAGATTGCAAGTTGAAACTTCACACCTCTGTATCACAGAAACTAGGTAGTTTACAGTTATTTGGTACTTATGTAAAAAGGTTTATTGTGGGTGTATGTTGGAGGGAACGGAACGGAGCCGAGACTTGGGGGGTGAGAGCAGAGGAGAGAAAAGGCTGAATGTTTTCGAGATGAAATGTTTGAGGAGCATGGTTGGAGTAACGCTGAGAGACCGGATCACCAACGACGTGGTTCGAATCTGAACTGATATGGTGAAGAAGTTGGAGGACAGAGTGGATTTGCGTGTTCTGAGATGGTTCGGGCACATGGAGAGGATGGAGAAAAAGAGATTGGTGAAAAGGGTAATGAATGCGGAGGCGAGTGGTCGCAGGCCTAGAGGTAGACCGAAGTTTGGGTGGATGGATGGTGTGAAGCATGCGTTAGGAAGGAGGGACATTATTGTGGAGGAGGCGAGAGAGCGTGCAATGAACAGGCGTGAGGGGAGAATGGTTGTGAATGGTTGATTCTGACGCTGCTCTGATGTGCTTTGCCGCTCTTGGCATCCCGTTGTCGGGATGGTCGTGGGTGGGGGGGCGGCCAATATGACGCGGCGGGAGTAAACCAGTGAAAACTGTCGGGCCCTGCTGCTGACGACGGATCCTCGGACTGCACTCGTGACCCAGAGTTTGTGTTGCGGGGGTACCGCCCGGACCCTTTAGCACAAAACGGCTAAGTTGTGAGCGTGTGAGGGGAGCTTTGCCGTCGGCCACCCCCTTTCTGGGGAATTCGGCCTAGTCTCTGTATCTGTATGTTAAAGGATTTATTGTGGCTGTTTCTTCCTACCATAAAAGTCTGTAGCTCTCGTTTTTAACGTCCTGTAAAGAGGCTTGCAGCCTTAGTGACATTCCTAACATGCACAAGCCTGTGGGTACGTGGGGTTCTGGGCTCTTCGCCGGCCGTGACTCCACTGCATTGGGAGCTGGGGTTGAGCATCAACAAGTATAATGTCTTACTCGGGCTCGGGGAGACTTGAAAGCATACAACTTTCAGCTATAGATCTCTGTTAATTGAAGAGGCCGACGCTGCCCACTCGGCCACCGTGCTGTGCGATGTAAAATATTATCACATGAGGAATTTATCGAAATTAAATGTTGTATGTGTTTGAAGTTTTGATTTTTATAGTTTTTTTTGCAGTAATTTTAATTCGTCTGTCCTCCAACAGTTTGGAAGCTATCGTCGATTGGAAACCATCGCTTGTAAACTTTTGTAGTGTATTTCATTGTACTTGAAACTTTTCAAGTCGAATTGGGGAAAACTGTTTGATGCATGGAAAAAAAATAGTTTATGTACAGAATGTCCTTCCCTGAACATTATTTCAAAATTGTCATGTGCTGCATTATATTATTTTAAAGCTTTAGTGGCGTACTTGAATTAATTCACAAAACGTATCCTTGATTCGCAATCTTGAACCTTCAAAATGCAATTCAAGAACAACTATTTCAATCTTATATCCTTCAGATTTGAACGGATCATTACGTCTAGTTCAACAGTGAAACTATTTTTTTTCGAATGTTCTCTTTATAAAAATCTGTCACACCCACCTTCGCGCAACCACTCGTCATGTCTCCAACAAAATATGTTGACGCGAGCGTTTTATCCTAACATCACCAACACACAGCACCTTATGCTTGTGGACAAACCTTTGTGTTTAGATAATACCACGAACACTGGCTTTGTAGTGTGATATTATTCATGTGCGAGATAGGACAACTTTTCATTGCAACGATTTATGAAAACAATCTAATACCTTGCGGAAAAGTTGTTCATCTTTATCCCTTATTGTTATGAATAAAAACTGTTAACAAATCCTGTGATGTTTTACAAGTACCAGACAATGTTGGGAGAAGTGATCGTTCCACTGTCATTGGCGAAGTCCAGTGATAATGTTTGGAAGTGTTACTATCCATCCCGGTTAACGCACGCTCTTGATACTGACCTCACTGATATGTTTGGCAACAGAACCGGCGCCCAGCAGTCAGCAGCAGAGCATCCTTCTTCAGCAGCAACAGCAGAGCCAGCCCCCCCAACAGCAGGGAAGTGGCGTGAAGCGCAGTAACTCGGCAGACGGGGTGGACGGGGGCACACATCACAGGCCCACCGTCAAGAGAGCCAGAGCAGGTCAGTGGCCCTCTTGCTGTAGACTCAAAATCACGGCCAAACCGGGGAAATGAACACCCTTATTTCCCTTCCGACTCTCCTCTTCTTCACCCTTCACTATCTCTCCTTTTCTCCCCCATCCTGATTTGCTTAACGTTTATTCGCCTCATTTGCATCTAATGTTTAGTTAAAATTTCCTTAAACTCGTCTCAGAGTCCTTCTTAACAACTCTCCTAATAGTCGTTGCACACCAACACACATGCACGCACGCACAAACACACGCACACACACGGATATGCACACGAACACGCACACTCAAACACACACATACCGGTTCTAACTATTCTCTCTTCGGGTGGCAAATAACAGCAAAGTTGCGTGGTTTCTTTCATGCAACCTTTTTCTACAACTATTCCTTTTCTTTCCATTCGTGAAATTCCCTACACTTAGTGTAGATCTCATGCATGCGATCCCCATTTCCTGTGTCTTCTTCATCTTCCCCCTCTGCAGGTGATTGAGCGCGCAGCCCGGCACCTTAAAGACGGTGAAGTCTTGGGCCGCTGAAGTAGGGTAGGTAGTGTGTTAATCCTCCTTCCTACCATCTGGGGATTGCTAGGACCATATGACCTCTACACTTTAGGAGTTCCTGTGCCTCTTGTGGCACCCGACATACCTAAGACGTTCGCCGTGTAAAGGATTTTGACTTGGCTCAGTACCTAACTCGAACATTATAAGAAGGATAATCGAAGACTAACTTCATGCAACACTGTTGACTGATTTGACATTCGGCGCCAGAAGGACGATGGCTCATGCGCGCTAGAAAACCTCGTCACTTGTTGTGAATGGATACAAAATAACATGATCAACACTTGCAATCATGAGCTCATTTGACCACCAGCTAATAACCAGGACAAAACGAACTCTGAGGAAAACGATAACCTTCAGAGGACAACATACGTTTCGGCTCCCTATATAAGAGGTGCATCTGAGAGAGTAAGCAAGATCCTCCGTCCTCGTGGCATTAAATTAGAACACGAGCCGGCCCGCACTCTACGTTCAAAATTGTGTTCTGTGAAGAACAAACGAGTTATATACCAGCTTACTAAGACAACAAATCACGATATAGACTGGGATGGGACAACCAAACATCCAGCGCACGAAGGCATCGAAGCATGTAACAGCTTCAACAATCCCCATGCCATTAATAAAAGTTACCCTCCCTGCACCGGATCACCAACGACGTGGATCGAATCAGAACAGGGATGGGGAAGAAGTTGAAGGACAGAGTGGATTCGCGTGTTCTGAGATTGTTCGGGAACATGGAGAGGATGGATGAAGAAAGATTGGTGAAAAGGGTGATGAATGCGGAGGCGAGTGGTCGTAGGTCTAGAGGTAGACCGAAGTTTGGATGGATGGATGGTGTGAAGCAGGCGTTAGGAAATAGAGACGTGAATGTGGAGGTGGCGAGATAGCGTGCAATGAACAGGCATGAGTGAAGAATGGTTGATTTAGACGCTGCTCTGATGTGCTGCTCTGCTCTGATGTACTCTACGGAGCTGAGGCTTGGGGGGTGAGAGCAGAGGAGAGAAGAAGGTTGAATGTTTTCGAGATGAAGTGTTTTAGGAGCATGGCTGGAGTAACGCTGAGAGACCGGATCACCAACGACGTGGTTCGAATCAGAACAGGGATGG
>SDVV010012399.1:855-15472 GCA_016164225.1 Gammarus roeselii
GCAGTAGCACAACTTCATTCCAGATTAACCACTCGAATGCAGTAGCACAACTTCATTCCAGATTAACCACTCGAATGCAGTAGCACAACTTCATTCCAGATTAACCACTCGAATGCAGTAGCACAACTTCATTCCAGATTAACCACTCGAATGCAGTAGCACAACTTCATTCCAGATTAACCACTCGAATGCAGTAGCACAACTTCATTCCAGATTAACCACTCGAATGCAGTAGCACAACTTCATTCCAGATTAACCACTCGAATGCAGTAGCACAACTTCATTCCAGATTAACCACTCGAATGCAGTAGCACAACTTCATTCCAGATTAACCACTCGAATGCAGTAGCACAACTTCATTCCAGATTAACCACTCGAATGCAGTAGCACAACTTCATTCCAGATTAACCACTCGAATGCAGTAGCACGACTCAACAACAATTTTACAACTCGTCCGTAGTTGCAAAACTCGGCAGCAGTTACGGGACTCGACCAGAAAATCACAACTCGAACACAGTTCACAACTCGGCCTGTCTCACAACTTGGCCAGAGTCTAACAACTCGACCGTAGTTAAACAACTCCACCAGAGTCTCACAACTCGACAGAAGTTACTCAACTCGGCCATAGTTTCATAACTCGACCGCAGTTCCACAACCCGGTCAGTCTCACGACTCGACCAGAGTCTAACAACTCGACAGCAGTCTCACAACTCGACAGAGTCTCACGACTCTACCGAAGTTACAAAACTTTAACAGAATTTCATAACTCGACCAAAGTCTGACATTTTGACCGCAATTACACAACTCGGTCTGTCTCACAACCCGACCAGAGTCTCACAATTCGATCGCAGTTACACAACACGACCAAAGTTACTGAACTCGACGGCAGTTGCACAACTCGATTACAAATGACTCAGCTCTTCCGCATATCAAGCGACACAACCACAGCCATCAGCTAATGCAACGTAACCTCAGATCGCACCACCCACTGTAAGTGAAATCCAACGAACCACTGCTAACCCACTTTCTCCGTATAATAAAGATATACAATGTGGAATAAATACTACTGCACAATCATTCAACATATTTAACTCCGGCCTGAGACCCCGCCAGCCCCTAGAGACAGTTCAGAGTTCTACACTGTAAACTGCGCCCTCCCCTCCTCCTTTCCTGGTCAGCTATATGCCGTCAAGACGTCTCCGGCGGAGGAGACATCTCCCTCATCGACCAGCACGGTCCCAATAGCTGTGATAGTCGCACGTCGCCGACGAAGAAGACGATTCCCTTGTAGAACTGGTTTCATTTGGTGAGGGTATCGAATTTAAGACGATTTCTCCTCCGAAATTCTTCCTTTAGGCGAATTTCAAGAGTATCTAGGAGGAGATGTCACTCCGGCGGCGGCGGCGCCATCAACAATGCAGCACACAAGGCCGCGCTCATCAAGCAGCCTTGCCGAACATGAACGTCTCGAATACCGCCTCGGTCTGCAACACCCTCTCTTAGATTAGATGACCGAGCAGCAAAAAGACCTGTTCGGCGTGCATCCTGGGAGGAGAGTGGCAGGGGAGGAGACGAAAGATACTTGGATATACCCGTGGACAAAAGGACATTTACGAATATGTGTTTCCTGGATTTTTTTCAATATTTACTTAGTGGACAGTTACGCAAAGGAAATGACTGTCAACGACAGCAATGAAGTTGATGCCCCTTGTGTGAACATCCAGGGACGCAAATCAGATAGCTTGTTGTTGGTTCTCTATACAGACCACCCATGGCAAGTGTATAGTCTTTTCAGTGCATCGGAGATAGATTTCGAGAAGCTATCAGCATAGGAAAGACGCTGCACACTTGAGGAAATTTCAATGATGATCAATTGAAATTGAAATCAAACAATATGAAGCCGATTTTAGACAGACTCGGGTTGCATCAGCTCATAAAAAGTGCAACAAGTATTACTCGCAAATCCCAAACTGTACTAGATCTGCTCATAACTAACAATCCGTCTTCCATTGTTACCAAAGTCATGGAGCCTAATTCCTTCTCTGACCACCATGAAATAAACTGCCCCATTAATATCATAAAAGAAAGGAAACCAGTATACAAAATAACCTTTCGTACCAAAAGAAATTACACCGCGGATAATTTCAGAGCACAGCTAGTGGCAAACGTCGAGATGATACAATCGATACATGGCACAAATAACGTCACAAAGCAAGCCAAATTACTCACAGGCTATCTTCTTGCATGTTTGAACGCTATGGCGCCAACGGAAACTAAAACAATGAAAAGCATGCACGTTAAATGGATTACAGAGAGACTTCAAAATGAAATTGCACGTAAAAAATATCTCAAACTCAGAGCAAAGCAAAGCATCAAACAGTTAGAATTATTTCGAATTCAAAATAGAAGAGTCAAACGTGAAGTCAAGAGGGCAAAAATTTGACACCATTATGAAGAATTAGAACAGAGCAGAAACAATTAAACAGAAACGTGGAATGTACAGTAAATAATTGTTCCCTATAAAAAAAAAATCACCTCGCCTACTTATCCGAATCTTCAAGCAGCTTCAGAAAAGTTTAACAACTACTTCGCTGGAGCTGGGAAACAGGTTTTGAAGAGGTAACCCAGGAAGCGTATCAAGGATTACAGAGCGACGCAAAAGATACATGGAAGCCAAAAACTTTATATGGAGACAGCGACCAAGAAGCAAACGCCAAATGGAAACCATAGCGTGTATCGCAACACGAAGTTAAACGAGCTGCATTTGCCTTGAAAAACACAAATTCTACAGAAATAGATGGTTTAGCCCAACAATATCTTAGAGACAGCCTTATAGTTACTTTACCTTATATAAGCACAGTTAGTAACACCTCCATAGCATGTGAAACTTTTCCTGAGATCTGGAAGCATGCAATCATAAAAGCAATTCATAAATCTGAGGACAAGAATGAACCATCCAACTTTAGACCGATCAGTCTTCTGCCTGTCCTATTCAAGATTCTAGAAAATGTAATATCTATCCAATTAATTGATAACCCCGAATCAAACAAGCTGTTCAATGACTGCCGGTATGCTTATCGGCGAAATTTGGCAACAGAAGACGCATTTATGAGCATCACTGAAGATCTGTACAAAAACTTTGATGAGGGGTAGATATCTCTGCCGGTATTGCTAGACTTATCGAAAGCATTCGACAATGTAAGCCATAAAATTCTTTTTGACAAGCTCTGCAACATCGGGATAGACCCTACTTGGTTCGAAAGTTATCAGATCAATCGGCAACAATCAGTTGCCGATTCGATACTTGGCTTTTTGTTGTTCCTGGTTTTTGCAAATGACATCGACTGTAAATTACCAAAATATCAAGCAAAATGGGAGTGTACGCCGATGATGTTCAAATGTTGCTTTCCCGAAAACCGCCTGATCTGAATGCGCTGAAGTACGACGCTGAGACAGCCGTAAGTAATCTGAATACTTGATATGCTAAAAATGAATCAAGCTTAACTCTGAAAAAACAAAATTCATCTTGTTCGGCTCGAACTCAAAAAGAAAAGCAGTTCCAATGAACTTCTCTATCAGGATAGGCAAATCTGACATTCCTGTTGTAGATAAAGTTATAAGTCTGGGAGTATGGTTTGACCCCGATCTTTCCTTCTAACACCACGTTACTATTCTGTGTTCCAATTTGAATGGAACACTTATGTTCCTAAACTCCACAAAAAAAATGAATTTCAAATCAAGATTACTGATTGTACACGCTTTAGTATTTTCTCACATTAACTACTGTCTTTAAATTTTGGAGAAATGCACCAAAACTCAAAGAGAGGAAATGCAACGTTGTATAAACTTTGCGGCAAGAATAACATGCGATGGTAACCACAGAAAACGATACCACGTAAGTCCTCTCCTCGAAAAATTACAGTGGCTCAATATCGACAACAAACTGGCACTCCATGAGTCGATCGGAATTCATAAAGATCTTATAGAGAAACATTCACCCGGCAGCCAAAGGCACATATATTCTCGAGGTGAAAAGAACAATTGATTCACAAGAAATAATGTTACTCTGCACGTTGAACACAGGAAAACAGAAACTGCCTGTAGAGCTTTTTCGATCACTGGAGCAAAATCCTGGAACAACGTCCCAACAAGCCTTAAGAATCTTGAATCCAACACGTCCTTCAAGAATAGGCTTGACCGATCAACTCAAAACAGTAACTTTGGCCACAAATACAAGTTAAATACGTAATGCCAGTAACCAGAAACTGCTTTCTGTTCTTTAACATGTCCGGAAACACCACCATCATAACTCTCAACAATGAGACACCATCTAATCGTTTTTACTCTGACGGTACACATGTTTTCTATATTGCTACCGATCACAATTGTCTTTGCCAATTATCATAAGTGTTAACAAGCGTTTTGTCTATTTCTATGTTTTAAATGTTCCAGTCGTTTTAGTATAATTGAAATACGAACTCAGACTTTTCGAGAAACGATATGCAGCTTCTAACTTTGACAAAGGCTAACTCGATTTTAATATAATTCATTGAATTATTTCTACAAATTACCGTACCATTTTAAATGATACCAAGCTAATATTTTGCTTTGTCTTCTATAACAGAAATATATTCATCCGACTTTTGTACTCAAGTATTGTATTATTCAGATTTTCAATAATTTAATCTTTTCCTAGCGGTCATGAAGTGTGAATATTGTATATTCAGTGGTATGCACGTATTTTATGTATATATTTTTATGTACAACTTACGTCGCTTATTCCTATTCACCCCTTCATTATATATAAAACGGTTCTACCCATGTTTTCAATATAATAGCACATTTCGATGTCCCAACCCCACGTTCTCGTGACTCTAACCACGTGCATGCGGGATTTTCCACCCCATATACTTGTTATTTTCCACACCCATGTATTTTGTCATTTATCCTGCCCTTGTATTTCTTATTTTTCAACCCCGCGTGTCCCTGGTTTTCCTTACGCAATGTAATCGTGATTATTTTGTCAGAAGAGACATTTTCTGTGTGTGCACTGATGAAACTATTGTAAATAATATTTCGCTCCTTATAATCCGAAACAGCGGCCCATAAAGATGAGCTGAGACGAATTCAAATTGAACTCTCGTTTTCGTTAATTCAAATAGCGTTGTTGATAATGAAGTTTCATTTCTGATGTTTAAGAATTTATTTATTTTCTAAAAATTGAAAACCCATTGCCAGACGATGGAAATAAATGATTTAATAATACTAATCATAACAATAGGAATATATGCATACACACCATAATGAGGGTGTGATTTATAGGCCTAAGGTGTTGTTGGCCATCACCGCTAATGTGGTAACCAAGGCTAATGCGCTGACCCTCACTAATGCGGTGGCTGCCTCCAAGCCACGGTTTAAGTGCCCCTCATTAATTATAAAGCTCTCTAAGGCCTTCACCGCATACACACTTTGGACAGAAATCTCACCTCACCCGCCTTCTGTGCTACGATGATTAATAATTTTAGGGAAGAGGGTGGACGTGTCACTGGAGGAGGGAGAGGCAATGCCTTTGCGATGGGCGGTGGTGGACTGTTCAGGCCTACGAGAAGCGGTGATGTACAGCTAGGCCTACGAAAAGGCGGTGGTGGACTATAAGGCCTACGAGGAGCGGTGGTGGACTATTAGGCCTACGAGGGGCAGTGGTGGACTGGCAGGCCTACGGAAGGGCGGTGGTGGACTGTTACGCCTACGAGAGGCGGTGGCGGACTGCTGGGCCTACACGGGGTGCTGGTGGACTGCTAGGCCTACGAGAGGCGGTGGTGGACTGTTAGGCCTACGAGAAGCGGTGGTGGACTGTTCAGGCATACGAACGAAAAGCGGTTGTTTACTGCTAGGCCTATGAAAGTGCGGTGGAGGACTGTTAGGTCTACGAGGGCGGTGGTTGACTGGTAGGCCTACGAGAAACAATGGTGGACTGCTCCTTTAAGGAGGGGCAGTATTTGACGGATAAGTCTACAAGGAGCGGTGGTGGACAGCTAGGCTACTGGCCTGTTGACACGATGTTCAAAGACTCGATGGCCTTGACTACCCTAAGCGAACGTCTTACGTCCTTCGGGCTTACAGTCTGTGCACACGAGGAGTGCGTGTGCATTGAAACTTCTCGTAGGTCGGGTCTTTAGGCGAAACAGCTGATCGATGTAAACAAACCACTTGGGTTGTTGTTCTCGCTATTAGCACATGCAAACTATTCGGAAAAACTTGTAAAACAATACATTAATGAACTACAATTTAACTATCAATTGATAATAATGCGTGGAACCCATTGTTAATATGTAATGCGGCATCATCTGAGCCGCATGTTAGATTTGGGGTATTTTTTTCGATATTCTAGGGGAAGTAAACAAGCCTCAGACAGTCTTTAGAGGGCTCGTCTGTCAAAAGTCTCTCCAGACCAATCTTGAAAAGCCGTGACCGCGTTGATCCGTTAAACAAGGAGAGCCTGGAAATGATCGAGACTCATGCGATCTTAGCTCGAAGACTCATGGATTTGACCAACGTGGGCATTGGCTGTAACAAGAGGCCGTGGTGGATATTTATAAATTATTGGCTGAAACGGTTGTGATGATTTGGTACACACTCAAAGGGTGGCGATGGTATGTACAGGTAAACATAAGTGCCTGGACCGCTTCATAGTTGAGGACAGATGCCAATAGCTCTATTGTTATTTATTCCTATCTAAGGATTGCTATCAGAGAAAAGTATTTGTTTACACTTTGCAGGCGGGCTTAATCTATGCTAATAGTGCGTTGCACTATAACCGCACGCTCCTATGCGTTATGCCTTATGTTTTATGGGATCACCGTGTATGTATTCGCGCTCACAACAAACTGTGTGACGTCCACCTCTGAAACTATGAAAAAATCGAGTCAAGTATTTTCTGCCAGTGGCTGAGCGGAACCGTCAGAACTTTAACATACCACATCAATATGCCTCGTTATGCTAAACTCAAACGGATATTTTCAAAATAGTATCACCTTATAAGAACATTTGGACGGAAAAAATCATTTAAACTTGTTCAATAATGATTGAAATATTTATTTGACACGTAACTTCCTCGGCGATCAGAGTATATCGTGTTGATGAACATGCCATTTTTGGGCTCACGAAAATTATATCATTTGGTGGGACACCGGTAAACCTTGCCGTGTTGCCTTTTTAGCCCAAAATGAGTTCGGTATAAGGCGACACGATTTTCAACTGTTCAAGTGACGTCCGTGAATCAGAAAAACAAGACGAAGCCCCTTAGAGGTTTACCCAGATGCTTTTCGCTGTTTTCATCAGGTTACTGAGCATCACCAAGCTCTGCAACATCATGTCGCCTTGTACTGAACTTATTCAGGGTTCAAAAGGCAATACGACAATGTTCACCGGTGCCACACCAAATGATATAATTATCGTGACCTCTAAAATAGCAGGTTCATCACCACTCATTTGCGACTGAACGTGGAACGCTGAAGATGTGACGTGCTCTGAATGAATTAGAATATTTTTTTGTGTTCAAATTTTCTTATAGATACAACATTATATATAAGATACGCATGTGAGTTAACGCGTTAATCGACATCGAATGTTTATGCTTCGATTGATCTGTTCAGCAGTTGGCAGGAAATAGTTTGCTCTCAGTTTTTATGTCGCCGTTTCTGACGTGAGCTTTACCAACTTCGTGGTGAGAATGGAACCGTTCACGCTACGAAAACAGAAGACGAAACGCCTCTGGTGACCAGAGCTGAGTAAACATTCCTTCATTATTAAATGTAAGCTGAGACAGTGAATTGTCATGATTCAGGAAATATCTGTGACCCCACTTACTTTGCTTATTTTTCTTGAAATCAATAGTCAAACGTAAAGTTTTCATGTCTCGACTTATTGAAAAATGGAGGATAGAGAATGTCCTAATACGACGTTCATCGGTTGGAGGGATGTATACGTAAATTTACTCCCCAACCTTAGTTATTAGTTAATTTTAAAAATATCTAAATAGCAAATGTTGTCTTTAGAACTGTTCACGCTGACGGAGACTTGGTAGGTACCATCTTTTTTATGCTGACATTTCTGTAACTTTGTCAACATATCAATTTACCTAAATAAGTGTTAAATCCTCAAATCGTGTACCGACTACACATCTTGCGTTCAGAGGGAAATTACTTGAAATGGTGTCGGATGAAATTTAATTAGGATTGATTTCGAAAATGGAATAAACTGACTGAATTTGGACTTGAGTGATACTCTGGCGAGCGACGGCGAATGCCCACGCAAGCTGTGCAAGAGGCAAAGTCCTGGAGCCCACCACATCAACACCAACTCTGCGCCTGACAACCAATCTGGGTTTGACCTCTCGGGTTAGGACATAAAATCAAGGGCTCCCTCTGGACTACGACCACTGGGACCAGGCACCCACCTGGGCTCCACCGACTGGGCTCGCCTTTAATCTCCGAGGCAAACAAACCTCGTTGCCACTGGGCTCCACCTACTGGGCTTGCAATCAATAAAATCTGGTCTTCCTCGTGGTTTCCTCTGGGTTTGACAAGCTCAGAACAGTGTCGGAACGCAAGTCCCCCACTTCTATACCACATCACACACCAGGGCAGGCACCCGCCCCAGGACCTTGGATAGTTGGAGGACTTACCTTGCGTGCTGTCGCCCTTTTCACCGACTTGAGACAGTTCCTGAACAGCTGATCAGGCTGCCAGAAGTGAGTTTATACGCCAACGATGCTGAAGATGAATCTACAGACAAGACAACGGGCTATGAGTTGGCCATTAGATGTATACCTGAATACTCCCAGACCCTCAGTGTGCCCTACCCCATCTCCAGACCAGGTCGGGAACACACAAGGGAGCCCCGTTCACCCTCTTCAGTGAATAGGTTGCTAATTCACAAAATAAGTTAATAATTGACGATAATGACTTATTCAAGCACGGCCTCTTGCAATCGTGCTGGTATTAACAGCTCTATCAAATAAGACAGAGCAGAAGCAATGGCTCCTCCACAGCACGTGAAACATTCCTGGCTGTCTCAGTGCAGCAGGTAACGTTAACAGCCGTTAGTGGAAAGTGGACTTTAGTTCCACAAAAAACTAAATGGTCTGCCTGTGTAAGCAATGGGAATGATATAAAATCAGTACACCAGTTAAGGATAGACGCCTGAGACACACATCAACTGCACATCAGAGCTACGAACATTGAAAAACTAATGTAATATACATTAGATATACGACACCATAGATATGGGTTATTGAAGTCAGAAATCTGTCATCGTCCAGCAAGAAAAATAGAGACATTTTTATCTCAGATTAGGATGACCATATATAAGAGTCGTGAGGGATAATATAACGAGGTGGGACTGGGGAACCAAAATGCAAAAGTTGGAGACGCATTGATGGAGGAAGTGGTAGGGAAGTATGCGTTTCAGGTAGAAGTGCGAGTGGTGAGAGCCAGCTAGGTTTATGCATGGAGGGTTTTGTGTTTATTTCGAGAGGGTTGGAGAGGCTGCGTAGGTGTTGAGAGAGGAGGGTGAACGAATGTCAGATAATTTGCTGGTGGGAAGAATATTGAGAGAGTAGCAGGGATGGAAGGCGAACAAAAGAGTGCGGAGGAGGAAGTGGGGTAGTGAAGGTGAGGGAACTGGACATGGCAAGCAGACCTGAGGTGAAGGAGGAACATGGCAGTGCAAGAGGGTAAGGCCTGGGAAACGTTGAGGAAGAATAGGCGACGTTCAGAGATGTGGTGTTGAGATGTGCGAGAAATTTTCGTGGTATGTACCTTGTGGGTGGATGCAGGGCGAAAGGTGGTGGAACGATGAAGTAAAAATGGTGGTCGCTCTGATGAGAAGAGCTCTTGTCGGGCGGTTGCGGGCACAACCGGTGATGACCTATGACAACTCTGGTTTGAAGAGGAAAGAGGTGAAGGTGTGGTGAAGAGAGTAAAGATTTTTTTTTGTGGGGGGGAATCGCTTCCACCGGAGCCTAAACGCGAGTCATCGCACGCTCCCACGTAGGAGAGAGCAAAGAGAGACGCAGATGATACGTGAGGTAGGCGGTTGTGCGATCACTTATAAGAGAATAGGATGATGCTTTGGTAAAAGGTGAAGCGGACAAGGAAGGGGAAGACAAGGAAGGAGGAGGTGGTAAAATACGAAAACAATCGGTTATTGATTGTTCGAGAACAAGAATGTACGGAAGAGAGGAGTTCAGTTTTTTGAGTTGCCGAGTGTTGTGGATGTCAGGGGCTGATATTGTTCTGTGGGTGGTGGTGCACGGATGCCGGTTTCTGTGAGCAAGAATTGTTGCGGACATTTCTTAGGAAGAGGTGGAGGAGGCGGTGGAAGTGATGGAAGCAAGGAAGACCGCCGGTTCGGACGGCCTTACGACCGATTGGATTTGGACCTCATTTCCACTGAAGCCTCAACGAGAGTCATCAAACACTCCCTCGTCCGTATAAATGTGCACCCGGTCCGACCCAAGAAAAGTTTCACGGGTATGGTCTATAACATATTGTAGTTCATGGATAATAAATAGTTTGTGGTAGATATCTTCGTTTTAGAAAGTGAAGTTATTGTTTTTTTACACGTCTTTCCTGTCGGAAAACAGCCGTGTAGTTTGTTTATCCAGATTTCTGGCTAAGAGTCTGTGCAAGTTTATCCGCTATTTCCGCCTAGGAAGTATATTTGGTATTTGGGGTTGAAAGAATGTGGATGGGCCGCGCAGGACGTCCCTGGATACCTACATCTGATTATTTCTCACACACGGTTTGGGGAGGGCGATCCAGATTACAGTGATAACTAGTTGTATACATTCTAGTTAATTTTTCAGGGTTAATTCGTTGGAAACACTCTTTCGCGCGGTTCTATTTATACGGGACAGTGCGCGACGAAACACAGAGGGGCAACCAGTCATGACCATCAGCTGTTCTCTCACTTCTGGGCACCACCACGGTTTCGGAAAAAAAAAATACTGGAATCATAGGGGCGACCGCGACAGCTGCACTCCGAAACTTATCGTATAAGTGGGTAACAAGAACATGTTGTAAAATGTCGTTGGTGTTATCTGTATCGTGCCCCGTGATACGTGTTGAATATTCCTCCCACCTGTTTATTTGATAGTCGTGAAGGGGAGTTCGTAGGTTGATTGGAGAGGAGGGATACGATGACAGATTTGATTTGAGCCTCATTTCCACCAGAGCGAGTCATCTTAGGCTCCCCCGTTGGACACAAACATCATCGATTCTGGTAGGTTCTCACACCTTCTTGTGCGGAAAGCTTGATACGATGACAGAGTTATGGTCTCTGTCAGGCGATGAAGGCAGGTCCCTCCAAACGAGTCGGGTGCCAACGCGAGAAAGAACATGAAAATAGGTCGATGGCAGTCCCGCTTTAGAGGGTGATGAGAGCATGTGGATAGGTCGATGGCAGTTTTGCTTTAGAGGGTGATGAGAGCATGTGGATAGGTCGATGGCAGTCCCGCTTTAGAGGGTGATGAGGGCATGTGGATAGGTAGATGGCAGTTTTGCTTTAGAGGGTGATAAGAGCATGTGGATAGGTCGATGGCAGTCTCGCTTTAGGTGGTGATGAGAGCATGTGGATAGGTCGAGGGCAGTTTTGCTTTAGAGGGTGATAAGAGCATGTGGATAGGTCGATGGCAGTCCCGCTTTAGAGGATGATGAGAGCATGTGGATAGGTCGATGGCAGTTTTGCTTTAGAGGGTGATAAGAGCATGTGGATAGGTCGATGGCAGTTTCGCTTTAGAGGGTCACCCTCTAAAGCAGTTTTGCTTTAGAGGGTGATAAGAGCATGTGGATAGATCGATGGCAGTTTTGCCTCAGAGGGTGATTCGGGTAGGTTGTGCGCTATTGCAATGAATTTGATTTGAGCCTCATTTCCACCAGAGCCTCAACGTGAGTCATAATAGGCTCCCCCGTAGGGATCGATGATCAATGATTCCAGTAGGCTCGCACGCCTAAGTGTGCGAGGAAAAAACAAAACAACGCTTTTAACGTTAGAAAAAATGTAAAAAATTTAGCAATGTCAGACGCACGCTTTTGCGCAAAAGAAAAACGCTTACTCAAAACAGACCTCCGCTTCCAATCCTTTAGAACTTAAAGAGTAATATGTACGCACCCTAGTGCGTACAGGTAGCATCGTCGAGATTAGTACAAGGTCAGTGGCTACACGGGCAAACTCAGCTCCGACAGCAACGCAACACAATATTTACAGCTACGCAGTTTAGTTGTATAAATACAATTAACTTATTTAGGTAAGATAAAGACTCAGATAAAACGAAACGAATCCTCGCCTCCAACCCCTCAGAACCTCATGAGTAATATGTCCGTACGCCAGTGCGCACAGATAGTATCGTCGAAATTGGTACAAGGTTCACGGCTACTCGGACAAAGTCAGCTCCGACAGCAACGCAACACAATATTTACAGCTACGCGGTGTATTTGATTTTTAGTACAATTTAATTATTCAGGCAAGATAAAGACTCAGACAAAAAGAATCCCCGCCTCCAACCACTCAGAACTCCAAGAATAACATGCTAGACAGCATCGTCGAAATTGGTACAAGGTCTATGGCTTCACGGAATAGAAAGACTCCAACTGCAACGCGTCACAAAGTTTCATAGCTGCGCAGTCCAGGTCAACCCCAGAAACTGCATATGGTCCGTGCACGCGCGAGCGAGCACAGACTGAAGAAAAAATACCCATTCACAAAATCACAAACACGAACTCCCGCACAAAAACTCCAGCGTTATGATATTGTGGATCGTGAAAAAGAAAGTAAGAGCAGGTTCGTCATAGGCAGAAAAACTGCTCAGATTATTGATTTCGCACTGATTGTTTAAGGGGATAGGGCGGGAGGGGCATTGGTCCCTTGGGTCGCAAAAGAGCCCGATGAATCCCGGAAGGTGACCCATGTCTCCCGGGTGTTCCCGAGCTCCCCGAGTCCCCCGAGACCCCTCGTCTCAGCTCATCTCGGCTTGTCTCAAATCATTTGGGCCAGCTTCGGCTCGTCGCGACCATCTCGACTCGCCTCAACATGCTTTGACTGATCTCGACGCACCTCGACCAGCCTCGACACGACCCTCGCCCTCTGCGCCAGATATCCGCGGACTGTAATGGTTAATTGTTCTACTCAAGCATCTCACATAAACATTTTTATTGGCTTTACAGCGCTGGGAGGGGGGAGCAGAGGTTCCAGGATTCAGAGGGGCCTCTAAAGGGTCCCAAAGTTTCTCAAAAGGGTCCTAAATGGTCTCAAGGATGTCCCAAAGGGCCCCAGAAAGGTCCAAGTGGATCCCCCCAAATCCACTTGGTCTCTCAAGACCCCCGGGTTCTCGAAACCCCGGGTCACCTTGTCTCAACCAACCTCGATACGTATAATAATAATAACCAATTCAAAATTTATCACCATGAAAAAAGGGAAGAGCAAAATAATAGAGCCCAGGCAAGAAGAAATAATAAAATACTGAAATAAAGTGTTAATGAGCTATAAAATGAATAATCATCCATCCACCCCAATTATTGAGATGAAACCGGTTGAGAGTGTAAGAACTCTTCTTGAAACTGTATCCTTATATAAATGTATTTATTCATATACTGATGTCTATGTATATTCCTGTCTGCTACACACTGTACTCATCCATCTAGCACCATCACCTGATCTTTATTCGGAGAAAGGTCACAGTTATTTACTTGATTTGATTTAAGCCTCATTTCCACCGGAACCCCAACGTGAGTCATAATAGGCTCCCTCGTAAGGCGCTACCACTGATTCAGGTAAGTTCGCACGGCCTCGGGTGCGAAAAGATTAGTCTTGTCAGGGTGAAATCAAGTACATATTTCAATCGTGGCATATTCGCGTACTAGCGCGTACAAGAAAGTAAAGAGTTAACGAGTATCTACGTAAATGTTTTGTTATCACTGTGCATAATGGGGTGGAGAGACCACCTCACTTGAGCAGGTGTTTGGGGTTTAGACGGCTTCGTTTAGTCCGGTGTGTTTTCCGAAAGCGATTAGCTTTTTTCCGGTAGGTTGATTGATTGATTTGGGCCTCATTTCCACCAGAGCCTACACGTGAGTCCTAATAGGCTCCCCCGTAGGGCTCGATGATCATTGATTCCAATAGGCTCGCACGCCTAGGTGTGCGAGGAAAGTACAAAAGAACGCTTTTAACGTTAGAAAGAAATCGAAAATTTTAGCAATGTCAGACGCACGCTGGTGCGCAAAAGAAAAAACGCATACACGAAACGGACCTCTGCTTCTAATCCTTTTGAACTTGAAGAGTATACATACGCACCCTAGTGCGTACAGGTAGCATTGTCAAGATTAGTGCAAGGTCAGTGGCTGCACGGGCAAATTCAGCTCCGACAGCAACGCAACACAATATTTACAGCTACGCGGTTTGGTTGTTTAAGTACAATTTATTCATTTAGGTAAGATAAAGACTCAGATGAACCGAAACGAATCCTCGCCTCCAACCCCTCAGAACCTCATGTATATGTCCATACGCCAGTGCGCACAGATAGCATCGTCAAAATTGGCACAAGGTTCACGGCTACTCG
>SDVV010012400.1:0-15471 GCA_016164225.1 Gammarus roeselii
ATTTAGGGTGACACTAATTTTGCTCGCATCGACAGTCCTGGAGCATCTCATTACTTTACTCTTACCCACGTTCACTCGAAGCTTCCTCCTCTTACACACTCTACCAAACTCAGACACTAGCCTACATAGCTTCTCCTCCGAATCCGCAATCAGGGCCGTATCATCAGCAAATAGCAACTGGCTCAACTGCTAACTCCGCCCATTCGCTTCCAACAGTTCCAAGCCACGACCCAGCATACTCGCGTTCACCTCCCTGACCGCTCCATCAACCTCTATATGGAAATGTAAGATAGTTTAGAGTAAAAGAATGGGTTATGAGTTGATGAACAATTGCCGAGTCTGTGATGATCAAGGAAATCTGAGTTTATAAATTTCATTGCCGTAGGTATATATTTTTCTGTTTACCTCGTGTTATATATTATTGAAGAAGAGCTCGCTATAACATATCAAGTCCTTTGTTTCTATTAACCTCAACTTATCGTGGACTGTATGGGAGGGTAAAATTAACCTCACATTATCGTGGACTGTATGGGAGGGTGAAGTTAACCTCACATTATCGTGGACTGTATGGGAGGGTATAGTTAACCTCACCTTATCGTGGACTGTATGGGAGGGTAAAGTTAACTTCAATTTATCGTGTGTTGTATGGGAAGGTAAAGTTAACCTCGACTTATCGTGGACTGTATGGGAGGGTAAAGTTAACCTCACGGGTCAGCATTAATGGCAATTTGGGCACATTTCGTAATAAGATAATAAAAAATTGAACAAGTTTTGATTTCACTTTTGAATGGATATCTTTAGATAAATGATATCTTTGTCCTACTCTAGTGCCAATTTGACTCACAATATTTCAACTTTATCTAGAAAGGCAATTAAATTTACAAGAAATAATTTGCAAGTCGTCATTTTGAAACTAGAAAGCAAAGGATAGGCCTATTGTAGGTATTACGAAGGTGTACAGATAACTTCAACTCGGCTAGTTTAAGGGGGTTTATCTCCACCGGAGTTCTGATGCCACAGGGAGCTCCTCCGTAGAGGAGGAGCTTTCTGAAGCGTCAGATTAGATAAGAGTGTTCATTTCTACCATAGTTCTGACGTCAGTCTTATTGAACTCCTTCGTAGGGCGCGAGGACTCTTCCAGTATACCAACATGATGGTTTAACAACACATGCATTTCTAAATAAAAATGAAGCACACTGCCAAGCTCATCCTCCATGGAGAGGAAACAGGGCTGTATCATCAACACGATGATAATGATGATGAGAACGAATGCATATTTTACTGTCATTGTTACAAATGCATTGATCAAAGCAACTCTTCTTTGAAGATGGCAGTAAAAATGACCATTTCACATGATATTTATGCTAAAGACTATTTACTTGGTCACTAAACAGCAAACATACCACTCCGTTTGCGCATGAATAATGAATTTTATTGTACTTAGTTTACAAAGGCCTTATAAACTACACAAACAATGTTCAACTCTTAGCACCAAATCTCAATTTCTCCCGGCCCCCTTCACAAACAATCTTACCTGTGCAGGTACAAAGCCGTGAAGCCTTTACACTATCACCTTATCACCAATCGACCAGGAGGTTGACAAGCAGCTCATCAAGCTGGTCCGTCAGGTGGTGCCATCACCTGACAAGACTTAGCTCTCTGGCAATGTCTTGAGCCATCATCGGAAGACTCGAGGAGCGTGCATCGTCTGCTCAGCACGTGATGTGTCCAGCGTGGATAGAGAACGGTCTACTGCAAATCAAAGTCAACTGGACAGACTTTTGTTGCCGGTGCATCACCCATCCTGCATGTGGGATAGACGACTTTTGGAGCTATTTATCACACCCCAATACGTGAGTTCATATTTATCCTGCAAGCAACTACCAATGGTCTTTAGGAATACCGACCAAGTAGACTAGGGCAAGTATTCTGGAACCAACGAATTTAGTTTCTATCGTTTTTTGTAACGTGGTAATAGTCAGTGGAAATGTTCAAGTCATATTTTGAACACGTATCTCGTTATTTTTATTTTATTTACTGTTGCTTAGCTGATGTTTTTTATCGTTTTCGGAGTTTCTCGCTTCATAACAGTTACAATTGTGCTGACAAAATAAGGTTTCTGTGAAAGGTTGTCTTTACCAAGTGAAATAAACCTGATGATGCCAGCTTTCATAGAGATGAGCTTTGCTTACACATGTAAAATAGTTCTTGGGAGTACATGTGCCTATGACCTACATTCATGAGACCGTCCAGACTCTCGTGAGCGCTATGGTAACGATTTATCTGTGATATACATACAAAACAATAGGACGAATGCATCACAAATAGAGCAGTGAGGTACGGAAATTAAAGCCTCCCTTGACACAATGTTTGGGCTACTCCCGTGAAGACACATAAGTTATTCAATGCCTAATTGAACCCAACATGAAAATTTGTAATTGCATTATGACTGAACAGGCCCGTACACGTTGTCACACGATGAGCCTCATGAGCCGACCCACGAGCCTGGAGCTCTATTTGATATGCTGGGACATGTGCCTGTGCCAGCGACACTGTTCTGAAGTGCGAATTTTCCGCGTCGTGTGATACTTCATGGGACGGCAGTGCTCCAGTTGCTGCCGCAGCGAGAGGATTGTGTCAATCGCTCCGACAATGGCTGCCGGTCTAGCGAAGCCAGAGTGGACGCGCACCAAAACGCTTAAATTCATCAGTTTATTAAAACAACACGAATGTTTATGGCAAACCAAGAACAAAGATTACAAGAATAAACATCTACGTCAAGCCAAGTTTAGCAACATCATCAATATCATTGAAGTTGACGGGATTACAGTAGAAGATTGTACCAAAAAAGTACATTCTCTGAGATCACAGTACCAACGGGAAGTGAAACAAATGAAAGCTTCCAGCAAGTCTGATGCTGGAACAGCTGATGAGTACACACCAAAACTGTGGTGTTTTGAGGAGCTCCAATTTCTCGGTGATCCTGATCTGCGGAATTCGATCTCCTTATTGGACAAATTTCAGGTAAGATTCAGTTAATAGATGCAAGAGTGCTTGCAGTTGTTTGCAGAATATTTTTTTGTTTGAATGAGCTCGATATTTGGAAACCTGCCGCTAGAGCGATACTACTAGTGACACCCTGCACCTGTGGTGTGGCTCTTGGATGCGCTGGCCCGCCAGGGACACGAGGCGGCTCATGAGGCGCGTCGTGTGACAATATGTGTACGGGCATAGTTTCAAACAATTTATGCACACGCATAAAGTTACTGTGAATGATCATTTAAAAAAATCGTGGACCTTTAACCATTACCTAATTTTATTTAGTTAACTATAGTATAGTTACCAAGTATAACTATACTAGTCCTATGGTTTTACTTGGTAACTATAGGACCTGTGTCTATGCTACTGATAGACTTGAGATTCGAGGTAATGGTACCTGTAGGAACTGTTACTGATAGACTTGAGATTCGAGGTAATGGTAACTGTAGGACCTGTGTCTATACTACTGATAGACTTGAGATCCGAGGTATGGTAACTATAGAACCTGTATCTATACTACTGATAGCCTCGAGATCCGATATATGGTAACTATAGGACCTGTGTCTATTCTACTGATCACGTGTCATTTGAGTGTGAATTTTTTACAGTGAGATAGGCAAAAATTAGAAGGGCAGAGACGAAACGAGCATCCTTCATTGTTAGATGTTGAGGCGGCTTGCCAGTGGTAATTTTGTGGTAAATGAAGATACGCCATTTACCGGATTGCAGCTCAAATCGTATCGTCGAAGAGTTGTTGAGTTTCTCAAGTGCCTAGCAGCGCAATGAACACAAGAAATAATTATTGTGAATTTAATTGATTTGATTTAAAAAGTGAGTAACCCTAGTAACTCCGCACATCATCCTGGGAATAGCAAGGACTACGCAAAATCCTTACATGAGTAGGAACTACGTCGCTGAAGACATTTGTTGTGGTGGCACAACATGTAAGCATGGTGGCACAGCATGTAAGCATGGTGGCACAGCATGTAAGCATGGTGGCACAACATGTAAGCATGGTGGCACAGCATGTAAGCATGGTGGCACAGCATGTAAGCATGGTGGCACAACATGTAAGCATGGTAGCACAACGTGTAAGCATGGTGGCACAACATGTAAGCATGGTGGCACAGCATAAAAGCACGGTGGCATAACATGCAAGCATGGTGGCACAACATGTAAGCATGGTGGCACAGCATGTAAGCATGGTGGCACAACATGTAAGCATGGTAGCACAAGATGTAAGCATGGTGGCACAACATGTAAGCATGGTGGCACAACATGTAAGCATGGTGGCACAACATGTAAGCATGGTGGTACAGCATAGTGGCTCAACATATAAGCATGGTAGCACAACATGTAAGCATGGTGGCACAACATGTAAGCATGGTGGCACAGCATGTAAGCATGGTGGCACAGCATGTAAGCATGGTAGCACAACATGATGGCATGGTGACACAACATGTGAGCATTTTGACACAACATGTAAGCATGGTGGCACAACATGTAAGCATGGTGGCACAGCATGTAAGCATGGTGGCACAACATGTAAGCATGGTGGCACCCCAGCGCTGTTTGTTCTTAATTAACAGCAACTGTTATCTTCGACACAAAGCTGTTCCTTATACAATCATTGCCTTATAAGCCAACATTTGACTTGTCTTCTATAACAGATGTATATTCATCCAACTTGTGTACTCCAGCATTGTATTATTTCTGATTGTCAATCATTTAATCATTTCCTAGCGGTCTTGAAGTGTGTATTTGTATATTCAATTGTTCGGCCTGTATTTCCGGTATGATTTTTTTTATAAAACTTATGTCGCCTATTCACCCCTTCATTATTAATACAATGGTTTAGAGCCATCCTTACAATATGTTAGTGCTTTTTAATTTTCCCAACCCTATATTGTATTCATATTTCTGTACAATTCATGTTATCCATCCATATCTTTGTCATCGTGCAATAATGTAGACAACTCATTACAATATGTTAGCACATTTTGATGTCCCATCCCCATGTTCTCGGGACTCTAACCACATGCATGCGTGATTTTGGCACCACATATACTTGTTATTTTCACACCCATGTATTTCGTTGCTTATCAGCCCCCAAGTATTTTTATTTCTCAACCCCGCGTGTCACTGGTTTTTCCAACGCTATGAAGTCGAATTTTTTTCTTTCAAAATAGACATTTCTGTACGTGCACAGATGATACTATTGTAAATAATATTTTCGCTCCATGTAATCCGAACCGGCGGCCCTTAGAGATGAGCAGTGACGAATTCAAATTGAATTTTCGAGGAACGATAGGTAGCTCCCAGCTTTGACAGAGGCCAACTCGACTAGAATATATTTTATTGAATCATATCTACCATTTACCGTACTATTTCTGAAGATACAATCATTGTCACATTAGCTAATATTGCGTTTCATCTTCTATACCAGAAGTATATTAATTCGGTTTCTGTACTCCAGTATCGAGTTTTTTTTATTGTCAATCATTGAATCATTTCCTAGCGGTCATGAAGTGTATATATTTCAGTGCTATGTATATATTTTATGAATAACTTATGTATTCTATTCACCATTTCATTATTTAATACAATGTTTTATAACCATCTTTACAATATGTTAGCGTATTTCGTCATGAAACATGAATATCCAGTTCAATATGTATATTTTATGTACAATTTATGTCACCTATTCAACATTTTAGTATTCATATCTTACCCCATCTTTACAATATGTTACCGCATTTCGATTTTCCAACCCCATGTTCTCAGGATTTCTTAGTTTCATGTGTTGGCGGTTTTTCCAATCTTATGTATTTCGTAATTTTCTCAACCCCATGTATTTCGTGATCGCCCCACCCCATGTATTTCGTGCCAGGCATTCCTGATTCTTACGTAAATAAGATGTTGGCTGTCGATCGTTGATTATAATATAATACAAAATCTGTCGCATGAAATCAGAACCAGCAGCAAATTTTAAATTGAATTTTTGTTTACGTTAACTCAAATAGTGTTCACGGCAATGAAGTTTTATGTGTACTATTTAAAAAAATTGAAAACCCATCGCCAGATGATTGATATAGCTAAAGGATTTAATAATAATTTAATAATTATACTAATTGTCATCCGTATATGTAGGTATGTGTGTGCACACATGAATGTGTATTACACTGATTGTCATCCATACATGTAGTTATATGTGTGCACATATGAATATTTATTATACTGATTGTTCATCCATATATGTAGGTAGGTAAGAGCACATAGGAATGTGTATTATACTAATTGCCATCCATATGAGTAGGTAGGTGTGTGCACATATGAATGTGTATTAAACTGATTGTCTTCCATATATGTAGGCAGGTGTGTGCACATATGAATGTGTATTACACTTACTGTCATCCACATATGTAGGTAGGTGTGTGCACATATGAATGTGTATTTGTATGTGTACATGTATGATGGTATATTGTGAATTCCATTCAGTTCCATGAAGGCGAGCCAGCAGCACACTAGAGATGAGCTGCGATGTATTCATTTTAGATTCATCAGTCCCATGCACATGTGTTTTTTATAAGATTTTCAATAACATATATTGTGAACCATATTTTGAAACATGAAGTAACTACAAACCGGCCGCCGACAGGAGATGTGCTGTCACAAATTCACTTTATCTCTCGTTTCGCTAATTCAAATAGCGCATATGAAAACTAAGTTTGATTAATTATACCTAAGTAATAAAAACCCATTGCTAGACGATGGAAACAAAATTATTTAATAATAATAATAGTAATAATGAGGAATTGAGCATCAATAGGTAGGTTTGGGTGAAGAGGTGAGGGCGTTGCTCAGCCTGTATCAATTGTTCGTAGTGGTGAAGAATTGAGCATCAATAGGTAGGTTTGGGTGAAGAGGTGAGGGCGTCGCTCAGCCTGTGTCAACGGTTCGTGATGAAGGAAAGCATTTAAATAAAAAATTGGAATGGCTATCCATGTAAATAATCTTACTTTAATTGAATTCAGATTTTTCTTAATTCATCACCTGTGAGTAATAATTTCAAGATAAATGTTGTGATGTGAGTTTAGCGACATAACATAAATTTGTGAGTACAAGAGAGACAAATATTAAATTGAAAATACAAAATATGAAAATGCCATGCACTCACGATAAAGCCAATAATGAGGAAAGATAGTGCACCAACTGCTCTGGGGTAAAGAAGCTCGAATCAACTTTTGATGTTGAAAGTTTCTAGCTTTTATACCCCACTGGCAGCTGGTGTACAGCTTCTATACCGCACGGGCAGCTGGTGTACAGCTTCTATACTGCACGAGCAGCTGGTGTACAGCTTATATACCTCATGGGCAGCTGGTGTACATCTTATATACCCCACGTGCAGCTGGTGTAGTTTAAATACCTCACGGGCAGCTGGTGTATAGCTTTTATACCACACGGGCAGCTGGTGTACAGCTTCTATACCCCACGGGCAGCTGGTGTACAGCTTCTATACCCCACGGGCAGCTGGTGTACAGCTTCTATGCCCTACGGGCAGCTGGTGCACAGCTTCTATACCCCACCAGCAGCTGGTGTACAGCTTCTAATTGAAATAAATGATTTAATAATAATTTAATTATTATACTATTTGTCATCCATATATGTAGGTATGTGTGTGCACATATGAATGTGTATTATACTGATTGTCATCCATACATGTAGGTAGGTGTGTGCACGTATGAATGTGTATTATTCTGATTGTCATCCATATATGTAGGCAGGTGTGAGCACACATGAATGTTTTATAATAATTGTCATCCATATACGTAGGTAGGTGTGTGCACGTATGAATGTGTATTATACTGATTGTCATCCATACATGCAAGTAGGTGTGTGCACATATGAGTGTGTATTATACTAATTGTCATCCATATATGTAGGTAGGTGTGTGCACAAATGCATGTGTATTTGTATGTGTACATGTATGATGGTATATTGTGAATTCCATTCAGTTCCATGAAAGGCGAGCCAGCAGCACACTAGAGATGAGCTGCGATGTATTCATTCTGGATTTATCAATCCCATTCCCATGTGTTTTTTAAAAGATTTTCAATAACATATATTGTGAATCATGTTTTGCAATATGAAGTAACTACAAACCGGCCGTCGACAGGAGATGTGCTGTCCCAAATTCACTCTATCTCTCGTTTCGCTAATTCAAATAACGCATATGAAAACTAAGTTTGATGTATTATACCTAAGTATTGAAAACCCATTGCTAGACGATGGGAATGAATTATTTAATAATAATAATATTTATATACCCCACGGGCAGCTGGTGTACAGCTTCTATACCCCACGGGCAGCTGGTGTACACAATGTCACTTGTTAATTTTCCCTGACGCAGACGTCATCTCGAACACCCCTATGTCGTCAAGGCAATAGATGACGTGAGTGTGGATGGACCCAGTCGAACTATAACAATTCTAACAGAAACTCAGGCGAACATTGTGTTATGTGACGAAAAAACATACATTTAAGGCGTAGGTAAATTCGATTTTTTGGTCCAAAGCAATATCAAGTACTCAGTACATTCAACCTGATGCAGCTGGTATCCATTAAGTGACACCCTCAGAGTGCTTTATCAATTAATTAGCTGCAGTTTGTATACCCCAACTGGAGCACCATCTGTCCCACGTTTCGCTGTGTTTTTGGCTACGGAGCTGATGCGGGCTGTGCAACGAGTTTCAAATGCACCTGAACGAATCTAGACGAAGTAATTTAAATCGCAGCTGAACCTGTTTAGGTGGTTAAACTTTTGTTACAGCTTGCGGCCAGCCCAACGAATCATGGCCCATTTTGCTGAATATACAAATATGAACACTTGTTTCACAGAAATACATTGCGCCATGAAAGATTTTACAGGAATTTGATCCGTTATGGAAAATTTGAAAAGTATTTTCAGCCGTATCATCTTGGTAACACGAGCTGTAGCTCCACGAGATTAATGACATAAATTGTGTCGACCAGTGAACTTTTGACCTAGTGACGTTAAAACATTATTAACTTGAGAGAAAAACACTTCTGAGGGTTAACAAAGCAAATGTGACACAGAGGTTCCACAATTCATAATTCTCCTCATTGAATATGCACATCAATAAGTCACGTTCCCCGATCGTACATAGTGCAACTATCAATTCAAACAATATTGCTCTTTCACGTTAGCATCACGAACGGCTCTCCTGAAGTGATGCCAAGCAGCTGCGCCTACCCCACACCTCAACAGTCAAACGTCGTCTGGTGCTAAGAGCCTCAGTAGTGCACTCAGTGACTGCAAGGCTACGCTGCGCTGCCTTGCTCAACATAGCCTCCCACAAAAATGCCGGACTCAACTTCAACAACTCTACAAAAAACTTGGGGTGGATGGATGATTATTCATTTTATAAATCATTAACACTTTCTTTTAGTATTTTATCATTTCTTATTTCGTGAGCTCTATTATTTATCTTTGCCCTTTCTTCATGGTGATCAATTTTGGATTAGTTATATAATTATGTTTCGTTAGACGCCCGCAGGTGCCCTAGGTGGACTATGCGGTGTGTTAGTTAGTCTAGTCCAACCTACGGTGGGAGAATTTGCGCTCTACCGGTCGCCTTATAAATGTCCGAGCACAGCTAGGCGTTTTGATGGCTAAAGGGGGAAATAATGTTGCTGTTGATCTAAGAGAGTGGAAGTCTTGAATGGCACTGTGCGTGGAGGACGAGGCGAGTTGAGGCAGGTTGAGTCGACTGGCGAGGCGATTAGTCAAAACGAACCGAGGCTTGTTGAGACTAGGTGATTCGGGAGCGGGGGGTACTCGCGAACTCGGAAAACTTGGAAGATCAGGAGGATTTGGGGAGGGGACCCACTTAGACCCTTCCGGGGCTCTTTGGGACACTCATGAGACCCTCTGGCACCCCCTTGAGAAACTTTGGAACCTGCTTGAGACCCCTCTGAACCCTGGGGCCCCTGCTTCCCCCTTCCCACGCTGTAAAACCCATTCACAGAAAAATGTTCACATGTGAAATGCTTGAGTAGAACAATTAACCATTACAGTCCGCGGATTACTGGCACAGAGGGCGAGGGTCGCGTCGAGGCTGGTCGAGGTGCGTCGAGATTAGTCGAAACATGTTGAGGCGAGTCGAGTTGGTCGCGACGAGCCGAGACTGGCCGAAATGATTCGAGACAAGCCAAGATGAGCTGAGACGAGGGGTCTCGAGGGACCCGGGGAGCTAGGGGAGACCGGGGGACTTGGGTTACCCTCCGGGAATTCATCGGGCTCTTTTGAGACCCAAGGGACCTCTGCTTCCTTCCACTCTATCCCCTTAAACAACAAGTGCGAAATCAATAATCTTAGCAGGTTTTTGCACTTGACGAACCTGCTCTTACTTTCTTCTTCACGATCCACAATTTTGTCATGTATAATAATGCTAGTGTATTTGTGCGGGAGTTCCTGTTTGTGATTTTGTAAATGGGTGATTTTTCTTCAGTCCGTGCACGTTCGCGAATGCCCTGACCAAATGTAGTTCATGGGGTTGACTTGGACTGCGTAGCTATAAGCCTAATCTGCGAAGCCATAGACCTTGTACCAATTTCGACGATACTATCTGTGCGCACTGACGCGCGTGCATAATACTCTCGGAGTTCCGAGTTGTTGGAAGCAGGGATTCGTTTCGTCTGAGTTTTTATCTTTCATAAATAAATAAGTTGTACCTCTTCTGAAATAGACCGCGTATCTGTAAACATTGTGTTGCGTCGCTGTCGGAGCCGACGTTGTCCGTGTAGCCGTACACCTCGTATCAGTTTCGACGATGCTACGAGACATATTACTCTTGAAATTCTAAATGATTGGAAGCGGAGATCCGATCCGTCTAAGTGCTTTTCTTGTGCGCACCAGCGTGCGTCTGACATTGCTTAAATGTTCACCGTTTTTAACATTAGTAGCGTTTTTTTTTCTCGCACACTGAGGCGTGCGAGCCTACTGGAATCCAAGATTATCGAGCCCTACGGGAGAGCCTATTATAACTCGCGTTGAGGCTCTGGTGGAAATGAGGATCGGATCAAATCTACAAAAACAAACTCAGCCTGTTCTAGAAACACCAGAATTATGAATTACCGACTGATAACACGCAAGTATATCGGTATTGATATGAGTATTTTTGTATGAATGTTTTAGTTTATCAAATTTTCTCCACATATATAGAGTTAGATAGTCAACTATGACGCTGGTCACCAGAGGGCGCCCCGATATAAACTCTCTAAGATGCTTGAGCCATATCATAGAATGAGATACATCTCATTTTAGAGACTACTTGGCGTTAACAAATTCAATTAAAATGTAATCTTTTTTAGCTTCCAATCATGGTGCTTGTGAAGTTAATTGAAGGCAGAGAAGTGCACATTACAGTTGTTTGGTTTCATTTTGTTTGATACAAATATAATAAAGTTATTAGTTAGTTTCGTCGAAAAAAAGTTACTCATTGAGGGTAGATGTGGTGATATCGAACGAAATCAGAAATAATAATACGGATAAAGGAAAAATATTTATGACCTTTGTACATAATGGACGTGTTTGATAACTCTGTGATCATCATATCAGAATGAGGAACACACTCCAATGACCTTTGTACATAATGGACGTGCTTGATAACTCTGTGATCATCACATCAGAATAAGGAACACGGTACATTAATACATACATCATCGCAAGGCCGTATCCCCGGCGAAGGGTGGATGCTTACGGCAGAACTCTCCTCATTATATTCTGCATGCACACCAAATCTACGCCCATTAAACAAGAGAAGTCGTCAACAGTTCAAGTCAATCTGCGTCAGCCAATATTGTGAGAAGTCTGTCTTGCGACGGCGTCCAGTAGGAGATTGAACTCCATGGCGGCAGCATGGCAGCGCTGCGATAAGGTAGTGTTACACAAAATAACTAGCTTGCGTAGAGCATAAAATAATCAACAATTTAGAAGGTCATGATGCCCGGCTTTTATGTATGCTGGATACTCCCTGAATTACATACGAGGACTACATATGTAATACATGAGTAGTCATATTGACAATTTCATTCTTACAATCAAATTATCATGATAGAAGGCTAGTAATATTCTTACCAGTAGATGTTAAGGAATTTGTTGGAAGTAGTCTATACAGCACGTTGACATATTTACTCCATGCATTTTAACTGTTTATGATGACCTTGCCTCCTGTCACCTTCGTGAAGCAATCCAGCCAGCTCGTGGGGAAGGATTTAGAGAAGGAAGCTACACCACTGGCGCATACAGGGTCTGTAAGTGGAGACATGCAGGAGTGTGCACGCGTATCAAATATTAGGTGGGGCTTGGGTCCTGCACTCAATGATAACACTTTTACAACATAAAATATATATTTTAATAACGTGGTCTTTCCACTGCAGTACTACCGCACCTGCATTTCCAATATCGAAAACTGCCCCGTTATTCGTTAAGCATTATTGAGCCGAGTCTTTGCTTATCGTCCCAGGCTACGGCACCCAGCGGGGCCATTGGGATTTCGTTCCAAGAAGGGAGACGCACCGAGTATGGAGGAATTGAGGACGGGTCATGGACTCAAGGATTAACCACACGGATTAAGAACGGGTCATGTACTCAAGGATTAACCCCACGGATTAAGAACGGGTCATGGACTCAAGGTTTAACCACATGAAATAAGACCGGATCATGGACTCAAGGATTAACCCCACGGATTGAAGAGTGGTCATAGACTCAAGGATTAACCCCACGAATTGAGCCCGGGTCATGGACTCAAGGATTAACCCCATGCGCCCGGACAGCTGGACATCCGTTATCTATCATTGTTCATTAATATGCTTCGCATAGGGGCGTACCCACAATTTTTTGAAGAGGGGTAAAGAGAGAGGGCACGACGCAAAGCATGGAGGCATCCCTAAAAATACATGAGCTCCAGCTAAGTCTAATCACTTTACAATAAATCAATTGACAAAGAAAGAGGGAGGAATGGCGCCGGAGGCAATGTTAAAAAGATTGAAATTTTTCAAGATCAAAATTTACCGCAAGAAGGTGGAGCATTCAAAGAATTGCAGTCTAGAGATTCAAATATCATTTCGACCGCAAGTGTATCGCGTGAAAACTGAGGTTACAAACGTGTTCTGACTCGCCTCCTCCGCAGTGCTCGTGGAATGGGTTCTCAACTAATGAGATAAATTTACTGTTGATGCTTGACATTCAACTACTGCAACAGGTTGATTAACGTTTTCGTTGTGTTTTTCTCTTTATGAAAGATGAACGGGCGTCTAATTGCAGGCAACGGATAACAGAGTCGGCTTCATGCTGCGCGTGAAATGACATTCACTCGACAGTCGGCTTCATGCTGCGCATGAAATGACATTCACTCGACAGTCGGCTTCATGCTGCGCGTGAAATGACATTCACACGACAGTCGGCTTCATGCTGCGCGTGAAATGACATTCACTCGACAGTCGGCTTCATGCTGCGCGTGAAGTGAAATTCACTCGACAGTCGGCTTCATGCTGCGCGTGAAGTGACATTCACTCGACAGTCGGCTTCATGCTGCGCGTGAAATGACATTCACTCGACAGTCGGCTTCACGCTGCGCGTGAAGTGACATTCACTCGACAGTCGGCTTTATGCTGCAAATGAAGTGACATTCACTCGACAGTCGGCTTCATGCTGCGCGTGAAATGACATTCACTCGACAGTCGGCTTTATGCTGCAAATGAAGTGACATTCACTAGACAGTCGGCTTCATGCTGCGCGTGAAATGACATCCACTCGACAGTCGGCTTCATGCTGCGCGTGAAGTGACATTCACTCGACAGTCGGCTTCATGCTGCGCGTGAAGTGACATTCACTCGACAGTCGGCTTTATGCTGCGCGTGAAATGACATTCACTCGACAGTCGGCTTCATGCTGCGCGTGAAACGACATTCACTTGACAGTCGGTTTCATGCTGCGCGTGAAGTGACATTCACTCGACAGTCTGTTTCATGCTGCGCGTGAAATGACATTCACTCGACTGTCGGCTTCATGCTGCACGTGAAATAACATTCACGCAAAAGTCGACTGCATGTTGCGCGTGAAGTGACATTTCTATTCGGCAATCGGCTGCCTGTGAAACAGCACGACATTACAAGCTCCGCCCAGATCCAATAGCCCCGCCAAATCGATGACCCACCGTGCGCTCTGCAGCTCAACGGCGTGGGTGGGTTGGTGCATGAGACGCGGCATGGAGCATGCCCTCAGTAGCATGGAGATACCTCCATGCTCAGTAGCTGGTAAGCTTCCATCAAGTGAAGGTCATTGCGCCCCGATTATCAACGATGGAATGGCCACGTGAAGAGATACTTATTCTGATCAATGCCTATCAAAGAAACCCATCTCTGTGGAATACAAACCTCAGAGAATACAAGAACAAGTTAACACGGTTTGCAGCTGTGGATAGACTACAAGAAGAACTCTCAGTAGTTAATGATAAGATTACACATGAAGACAAAGGAGAAAATTCGCACGCTGCGTGGATAGTATAAGCGGGAAAAAAAGACGAAACGGGAGTTGGATAAGGCGTGGACTGGTACTAGTGACATGTACATGCCAAAGTTATGGTGTTGTGATTTGCTAAATTTCTTGGGAGATGAAAATAGTCGAGAAGAGAATTCAACATTGGATTATAGAGAATCGATAGGTATTTTTGAAATATTTGTGGTCTGATGTTCCTCAATTGCATTAGTTTAACTGTTACGGTTTTATGTTTTCAGGTTGTAATATTCGGGTAAATCATGGTTTAATGATCAAACAGGGGTTTTATAAAAGTCTTTTTCATAAAGAAAAGTAACAAGTCAACAGGTCAACTCAATAGAGCACTGATATAAAATTGATTGTCATAACGGACACAGTACAAATGGGTAAAGGTACGGCAGGTTGAATAATTGTATTAAGTGTAAGACGGGCGTAGGGTAGAGTAGGAGGCCTGAGCCCGCAGGCTTCAGCTGATCTGATAGCGAGTGTCTGTCTTGCCCTCCACCGTTCGGGGCTGCCCTGGATAATATGTGGGAGGGCCATCTTCATGAGTATCAAAGGATCCTTCCAATGAGGGAGAGGATTCACCCTTTTGGGTCATCTAAGAGGCGGGGCGTCCTACTACCCCACCTTATTGGTAAATATCCAACAAAATCCGTTAACGGATTTTGTGGGCTCCTCCCATCTTTGAACAATAAAATAACCCTGCGCTAAACAGTGTTATGGGATCTAGTCTCCCCTCCCCCTATCGCTGACACGGGGATTTTCAGGGTGCGCTAATGGCCCTCACTCGTCAATGTCTCCTACGTTACACGATCTGCGAGAAACCACCTGCTTTTTTAAAACAAACA
>SDVV010012401.1:0-15471 GCA_016164225.1 Gammarus roeselii
AAAAAAAAAAGTTTCTATACCCTGGAAACTTGTAAACTTTGGAGCTTAGACGCGAAGAACAGGATGCGATGGTGTTTTCTTACTCACTGGTCACTCATTGGTTACGATACTGCCTCTGCGCAAAGCTCCGGAAGTGAAGTAGATATGCTCACTTTCTCTTAGGATATTTTCCCGTTGGAAAGCAGCCGTATAATCGGTTGATTGTGATATTTGGCGGAAAGTCTGAGCTACTTTGTCCGCGATGTCCGCGTATGAAGAATAGACAGTGTCTCCGTCCGACAGTATGTGGATAGGTCGCTCGGGGCGACCTTGGAGACGTCCGATTTTTTCCAACACTTGGGAAAGAGGGGTGTTTCGATTGATTGTATCAACTAATTGGGTCCAGCTTTCTCGCTTCTTCTCCATGCTAAGTTTGCGAAAAACGGCAGTTTCTCTTTTCCAGGCTACTCGGTTCCTGGTGGAACGTGCACGACGGAAGGCCCCGCACATCCTGTCACGCCGATCCTTTGCTTCTTGTACCTCCGGGCACCACCAAGGTTTTGGGAAAAAGGTTAAGGGTAAATATTGGGGAATGCATGCGGTAGCTGCACTTTGAAATTTCTCGTTTAGATGTATGATAAGGTCGCGCTCTGAAATGTCTTCGGGAAGGCCCTCCACATCGTCCCTTGCGACTTGGAACTGTTAAAAGCGAATGGGCGGAGTCGGCAGTTGCTATTTGCGGATGATACAGCCCTGGTTTGCCGATTCAGAGAAAAAGCTATTTAGGCTAGTGTCCGAGTTTGGTAGAGTGTGTGAGAGGAGGAAGCTTCGAGCGAAAGTGGGTAAAAGTGAAGTATTGTGATGCTCGAGGACTCGATGCGAGTAAAATTAGTGTCCCCCTTAATGAAGGGCTCTTGGAGGAAGTTCAGTCTTTTAAGTATCTGGGCTCCCATGTGGAGAGGACTGAACTATTGGAAACCGAAGTGAAGGCGCGAGTGAAGGAGGGGTGTAAAGTGTAGGGTGCACTGAAGAGTGTAAGGAGCTGTAGGACGTTGGGGGTGGACGCAAAGAGGCTGTTGTTGTCTCAACTGTGCTGTACGGAGCCGGGACTTGGGGGTTGAGAGCAGAAGAGAGAAGGTTGAATGTTTTCGAGATGAAATGTTTGAGGAGCACGGCTGGAGTAACGAACCAACGACGTGGTTCGAATCAGAACGGGGAATGTGAAGAAGTTGGAGGACAGAGTGGATTCGCGTGTTCTGAGATGGTTCGGATGGATGATCGAGATTGGTAAAAAGGGTGATAAAGGCGAAGGCGAGTGGTCGCAGGCCTAGAGGTAGACCGAAGTTTGGGTGGATGGATGGTGTAAAGCAGGCGTTAGGAAGGTGAGACTTGAATGTGGAAGTAGCAAGAGAGCGTGAAATGAACGGGCGTGAGTGGAGAATAGTTAATTTTAACGCTGCTCTGAAGTGCTTTCCCGCCCTTGGCTTCACATTGTCGGGATGATCGTGGGTGGAGGGGAGGGGGGCTGCCATCATGACGCGGTGGGGAAATTAGTGAAAACTATCCGGCCCTGCTGCTGACAACGAATTCTCGGACCGCACTCGTGACCTTGAGCATGCATGTGTTGCGGGGACCGGCCGGACACTTTAGCACAAAAGAGCTGCGTTGTGTGAGTGTGAGCGTATGGGGATGTGAGGTGCGCCTTGCTGTCGGCCATCCCCTTTCTGGGGGACGCAGCCAGTGTTTGTATGCAAGAAGCTGTGTCCAGATATGTTACCGTAGGAAATTTCAATATGACGATACAATACCCGGGGGAAAAGCGGAGTTCATTTTTCCGGTTGTAGACAAACCATAAACGCAATTCCACCTGCAGGCCTGATCAGCGACGCAATCCCAGCTGTATACCTAATTAATGACGCAATCACAACTGTAGGCCTAATTAGCGACGCAATCCCAACTGAAGGCCTTTTTAGCGACGCAATCCCAACTGAAGGTCTAATTAACGACGCAATCCCAACTGAAGGCCTAATCAGCGACGCCATCCCAACTGAAGGCCTAATTAGCGACGCAATCCCAACAGAAGGCCTAATCAACGACGCAATGCCAACTGAAGGCCTAATTAGCGACGCAATCCCAACTGAAGGCCTAATTAGTGACGCTATCCCCAACTGAATACCTAATAGGCGACGCAATCCCCAACTGAATACCTAATAGGCGACGCACTCCCAACTGAAGGCCTAATTAGCGACGCAATCCCAACTGAAGGCCTAATTAGTGACGCAATCCCCAATTGATTACCTAATAGGCGACGCAATCCCCAACTGAAGACCTAATTAGCGACGATATCTCAGCTGAAGGATTTAGAGGCGAAAACAAATAAAATACATTCAAAATTTCCCTGTGGACGGAAGAGTAATCCCTTCTACTTAGCAGTTCGAGACGAGCATACATAAAGATAATAATACTATTAAATACAAATCACAATGTATTAGGAAACAATGCCATCTATAAACAAGCGGAAAACATGAGACGATGCAGTAGAAATAATCTAATGGAATAAACATTTGGATCAAAGCCCTAAACAATATAAATCTTAGAGCACTTTAGTACCAGCTTGAGATGTACTGTTCTTAGTCGGATGAAAAACTTAAGGGCGCTCTAGTACCACCTTCAGATGTACTGCTCCTAGTCGAATGTATCTAGACCAAGGTGACAAAAAATGATAACCTTCAAGTCATTTCATAATTTTTAAAATAAAGACAACAACGGAAAACATTTACACTGTAATTAATAGCTGATAAGTAACGCTAATATTTACATACTTTTACTTTATGATTCGGACTACACAGAGTTAATTATACCCTCTCATCACAGCTCATAAATAAAAATGCCGATCTCTACAAATTAGGAACGCTTCCTAAAAATCGATTGATCAACGTCACTTGTAAACACGAAATACAGGATGCAGTTTAATATATAACAGCAGATGGGTGATGCGTAGATGTATCGCAGTTCTAAGCTAACACTTAAAAAGGATAGTTAGAGAAACGAGGCATAAATATAGCCACTGGCCAGCTATTTCAATTGTCTCAAGGAGCCCCCCTAGTACTCAGAGAATAAACACATTACATCTCAAGAGCGAAATGCTGGGCTACTCTGAGAGCGAGGCCACAAAGCAAAACCAATGATTGCCCCTTTCTCTGTAATGTGGAGACTTTTCGTTCGAATAGTGGGTTGCAGCGTAGGCGCCACCCGAGTTTTTTTTACCCACGATGTTTATGGGCTGGTTTCAACCATTTATGAGACCATCTAGAAGTCTCCCTTGGGGTCACGTTCGCCCGAACCTACAACCTCAAGCTTCTAATGGAAGTCTATTGGGAGGGGAGCCTGACACGCTACCCACGCGGCCATCGAGCTGGTAGAAGAAACTATGGCAAAACAAACTTTCCATTACATTTCTTCAGATAGTGAGTGTTGCTCAGGATTTGATTTGTGCCTCATTTCCACTAGATTTGATTTGAGCTTCATTTCCACCGGAGTCTCAACGCGAGTCATCGTAGGCTCCTTTGTAGGACACGAAAATCATCTTGTCAGGGTTCAATCAGATACATTTTTCGATTGTAGCATAGACGTATACTGGTGCGTACAGGAACGGAAATAGTTAAAGCATATCGACGTAAGTGTATTATTATCTCTGTGCGTTATTGGGCGAAAAGACCACCTTGCTTGTACATATGTTTAGGGTTTAGACAGCTTCGTAAAGTCCGGTATGTTTTCCGAAAGCGATGTTTTTTTTTGGTAGGTTAGGTCAGTGAGTAAGCTTTGTAGGTTGCACGGCGGATTTAAGAAGGCTCGTCGGGGTGCTGCAAGTGCGTTGCAATCCATCAGTTAGTGTTGCACGCTGATAGCTACTTGGTGGCAACAGGGGCGTGGTGGAGCGTCCGGTCCCATGTCTACATCCATTAGGTGGTTGTGAATTATCCACGTGTGTCCGTGCATAAGCGGTCGATGAAAACTTTGTCTTTCCTGTTGGAGAACTTTGTTTCCTAGCCTCCAACCGAGGGTTTGACTGCAAGCGTCTTCGTCCGCTTTGTTGCCACATGTTATTCCTTTGGGATGTTATACGGAAGTTGATGATAGGAAACCAACCTTGGTAGTGCAAGGTGATAAATTGTTCTAGGTGGGTAGACGCCAGCTTAGCGACGGTAGCACGCAAGCTCATTTCCCCTTATTCCCACGTGACCATGGGTCTAACTGAATTCGATCACTTGGTCTGTCTCGGACAAGTCAGAGATCGTGCTACATTTTTTTCGTTCACAGTGAAGAATTTGAGCTGAGTGAGGACACTCAGACTCTCTGAAAAACGACATATTTGGGGGGAGAGCCGTTTGGATTTAATTTTGGCCTTATTTCCACCAGAGCCTCAACGTGAGTCATAATAGACTCCCCCGTAGGGTGCGGGTGAGCTGTTTCGGTACTTTAAATGGACAATTCGAGTGCGCACAGCTCTGCCGGGAAAACAGAGGCCTCTGGAGTGAGGGTAGCCGAACGCGATGTCACTCCGCACACAGCGGCAGCTCCCACTCCGTCTGCAGTTTTGGAGCAATCAATGTATAATGCAAGCTTTTTATTCTTGGTGCTAAAAATTGGAACCCGTTTAAGGAAGCCCAGTTGACTCAACTTGATTTTAAACACTTCTGGAGTTCATGATGAAAGTTGTTGTTGAAAGCCAAGGATGTCTGTAGCTTATTAGTAAGTCGCGCAAGCTCAGTGAAGAGAGCAGTTTCCCAACCGAGGGAGGATGTCTGCCAGCTGATCGATTTAAAGGACGCTTCCCCATTTCCTGGGGCTAGGATGGCGGCAGAGTGTCTCCGACCTTGACCCTGGAAGTACGATTTTACAGAAATTTGATTTGATAAAATGCGGTAGGAGGACTATCAGGCCCATTTGATGACTAGCTTTCATAATGCCGTATTTCCAGGTAGTGTCGCATGCTTTTCTTAACACCGGGTTCTTGTCGTAGGAGATGGTCGGTCGTGGAGTTGTGTTAATGGCCGCCGCACTGGATGATGTTGAGGTCTGCATGCATTTCGAGGTAATCAACGCTTGTTGTTAATTATATGGGCACTCTTAGAAGGGTTGCTAGTCTCTCTTTCGTTGTTGTTTTTATGCCCCGATCACTGAACCCAGATGGTAGATCCTCTCTCTCTTCATTATTTTATTATATACATATGTATGTATGTTGTCGTAGTTATAACAATTATATTAATGCTACAAATTGATTCAAAACACAATAGAAACAGACGTTACGGCACACCATGACACCAATCTCAGATAGTGGAACCTCCCTCCATTGAACTTTATAGTATTTACTCCTATATATATTTCCGTTATCTTCATTGAAATATTCGACTTAATGCCATCATTTTCTTGAATGTTTTCCACTTGTTTTTTCCCTGTCCATTGGGCTTGAGTTTGATTTTAGGTGCAAGCAATACCCCTGCGTTAGGAGAAAAGGTGGGGGAGGTCACCTTTAGTCCGCCAGGGTGGGGGAGCGGAACCGTAAACTGCGCGAGGTTTTGCTTAGCACGTCTAGTGCAGCAAAAACACCTAGGGAGAACTACTGAAAATTGGTGGTTCACGAGGACGCCACGGGAAGGCGAGTAAAACTTTGGACACCGCTATGGAGGATCCATATACTGTGAGCAATGCTCTTGTTCAAAGAGATAGTGTTGATCTCTTTCAAGTTGAAAACTTCAACGAGTTGATGTTTTATGTTAGGGCGTTTGTGAGCTGAGAGCGGGGAAGCGCTTGTGTGGTCAAATTGTATCTGTTCATTGGTTACGATACTGCCTCAGCACAAAGCTATTAGTGTGTATAGCTGGGGTCAAGAGACAGCCTACCCATCACATAAAACTATTGAAAGCTGTACATGATGAAGAGAGAGATTACACCTCCAAATATTATTTCAACTACCTTCCAACAAAACATCGAATCTAATAAAATGCAGACATATTCAGCTTCTGCAATAGAGAAACGATTTCTGTAACCGGTTTCTATGCTGTAGAGCATTTGAAAACTCCAATCCCCTCTGTGAAGAGTATAAATCCTTCAACTCAGTCGTCATAAAGAGGAAAAAAACTTTTATACAAATATGCGTACAGGTACCAGCTTTCTAATATTCCATCGTATCCAAGAATGTCTTATTATTAAAAAGTACCACAACGATCTACAAGATTATTTAGATCCTATTTATAGTATTAAATCAGATCAGAGTGACGAGGCTTTCTTGCGCGATGGAGTCACCATCTATTTAGAAGTTCGTAATAAGGATTCTGTACAGGCGTGCGGAAAGAGCAGCCAACACCTCTTCGACACACTGTTAGCGTCGCTAAATGTGCGTGGTTGTCGTATGGGTTAATCCAAGAGGAGTGTGATTGGCGAAATGTTTGCGAGGAGGATGTTTCATGGGTTGACGCCGAGTTAGACGAAGTTGAAACTCAAGTTTTTGTTTTCATGTGCCTGAAGAAATTCGGCCGTGGGGAAAAGATCGGCACGAAAAGATGTGGTGTTGTTATCAAGAGATCGGTTGGCTAATAGCGTTACAGAGTGTAAAGAAGTGTCCTCTAGATTGATGAAGGTGAAGGTTAAGTTAGGTGAAAGAAGTTGGGCGTTCGTATGTTTACAAACCTGATAGCGAGATGAGGGAGAAGACAAGCATTTTTGGATTAGTCTGTATGCGATGGCTCGTGGTAAGTGGTGGACAGAGAGCCAATTGTTTCTTGATTTCGAGAAGAATGGTGAGGAAGCTGTTGGATATACGGTCTTTGAGAAAAAAGGGCTGAGAAATGTATGATCATCTACTGATGGAAGAAAAGATTGTGAGCGAAGCGGAGAAGGAACTTGAACAAAAACAGCTGAGCAGAGGAATTTTAGCAGGCGTTGGAAGATAATAGGACACTGAGAAGGCCAGGTCTGAGAAATGTTTTAGATGCAGTGTTGAGACGAGCGAGAAATTTGTGTATCGCCAGCCGTAAGGGCGAGTACAGAAGTCAGGGTTGAGAGTGGAGATGAGTGACGAGGCATTCCAGCGTCCTCCTGGCGCCGAACGTCAAACCAGCAAACAGCGCTGCATCAAGTTATAGTATTTTTTTCTTTTATTGGTCGAGTTATGATTACTAATGCGCTAAGTCGATCTTCTTTATGCTGCGAACGTCAATAGTATGTACGGGTGCCACAAGAGGTACAGGAACTCTTATGGCACTGAGGACATAAGGTGCAAGTGCGCCCCGGGTGCCAATAAGGAGAACTAACACACTAACTACCCTGCTCCGGAGCCCCAAGAATTCGCGGTGCTTGTTAAGGTGCCGGGGGCTAGGCTTTCAAACAGCTGCTGAAGGAGAAGTTGAAAATGACAGAAAACGTGGATTTCAAGCATGAGATCTACACGGTGTGTAAGAAATTTTACGCATGAGAACAGCAGAAATGGAAAAGACGAAAAAGTTTTAGGGAAACGGTTGCCACCCGATAGGAGAATAGTTGGGACCGGAGTGTGTGTGTGTGTGTGTTCTAAGGCGGTTTGGACACATGGTGAGGATGGATGATGGAAGATTGGGTGATGAGAGCGGAAGTGAGTGGGTGTAGGTCTCGAGGAAGACCTAGGCTCGGGTGGATGGATGACGTAAAGCAGGTTTTAGGAAGGAGATAAATCTATGCGAAGGCAGCTAGAAGAAGTGCAAGGGATAGGCTTGATTTATTGATTTGGGCCTCATTTCCACCAGAGCCTCGACGTGAGTCATAATAGGGATAGGCGTGAGTGGAGAATGATTGTGAATAGATGAGTTCTGACGCAATTCTGATGCATTAGTCTGCCCTTAAAAATGAGATAGACGTAGGTGGTGCATCAGGAGTAAACCACTGAAAGCGGTAGGAACCCTGCTTATAACATTATCTCTGACCAAACTTCTGACCCGCAATGTATGGTGCAGGGTACTGACCGAACCCTATAGCATTAACAGACTAAATTTTGGCATGTGTGTGAATGCACGAGAGAGGTGTGTCTTGCTGTCGCCATATTCCGTTCTGGGGGATTCGGCGTTGCGTTTAATCTATATATATGTAGCTGCAGAAGGAGTTTGGCTGCAGAGCATCACTCAAGTGTAACGATCTCTGCTCCACTCTGCTGGCCCTGCAACATAACAAAGAAATTTACTTAAGAAAACAATGCAACGCTCACGACTACTTAGCTATCGAATTGACCGGGACTTGAACAGCTCCTCGTTCTGAAGACAGAGGTTCGAGTCGTAGTGAAGATAGTCGAGAGTGATTGGAGATAGCAGCACACCGGAATTACGTTCTCGCGGCGCCGGACAAATTTAGTAGCAACTTGTATTTTGGAGCTGCTTTGCTCGAAACCCTCATGGATCTCCGAATTCATCAAGATGTGTGGGTCATGTGCTTTCAGGGTGCCTTAACCTTACCTATCAATATCTGAGGTAGAAATAAAAGTGAAAGCAAGGGAAACAACTAAATGCAGGAAACATCAAAGGGGTTTTATATGCGAAATTTTTCATTAAACAGCTGTAGCCAATAGATTAAACCTTCTACGGTGAAGAACAGAATTGAAGTTTAACTCAACTTCGCAGTGCCCGCGGTTTGGTATTCATGTACAGGATAACGACATTCAAGAAGAAATAGCAAAGGCTATTATAAAAAATAAACCCACTGCAGAATGTTATAAGTTCAAGACAACATTTATAAATCGTAGCAATATATTAGCCACGTATGAAGAAACGAAGCACTTATTTTTTCAAAAAGTGTGGTGCCCTCAGGCGCAATAAAGTGACGATTTATTCCACTGCGATCACTTTGTAACAAAACTTTTTGCATCTCGATTCTCTCGATAAAAAGCTATTTTTCTGTAATGTAGTATGAGGTATAAAGTTTATCATTGCACTTCTGTTTTTATTCCAATGAATCTTGAAGAGAAAACATTACAGAGACGCATTTACGAGAGAATCTTGATAACATTCGTTGAACGTAGTTTTTGACCGGTTTAGACATTTGTCTCTGTTAACCTTTCTCGGGAATTTGGAAACTTCCAAGTTCCTCGAATGTCCTAAAGTTTTTAGGTAATTATAAAAAAACTGGCTGCCCGCCGATAAATGTCTGCTAGTTACGGCGTGGTGTCCCCTGCGCTTGGGGGTCTAAATGTCTTCTAAGTACAGCGGTGCGGCGTCTCCCGCTGTCTCGGCCGACCGAATCCCCAACCCACTCCCTTCTTACCTATATGAACGGGCTCTGTCGAGCTCCATCATTCACGAGGGCTAGCTAAGCTGCTTTAACGTAAAGAGTGTATTGTTAAGATAGCAGGGGGAGGAGGCTCATACTACATTACCGAGAAATAGCTTTTTATCGAGAGAATCGATAAAAGAATATGACAACGTGAGAGGACAGGACCTGAGAGATGTGGAGGAAGAATGGGAGACGTTAAGGGATGCGTTGCTGAGATGTGCGAAGAAGGTGTGTGGTGCGCGCAGTGTGGGCGGGTGCAGAAGGAAAGGCTGCGAGTGGTGGAACGAGGAGGTCAAACTGGCGGTGGCACGGAAAAGAGGAGCGTTTGAGGAGTGGAGGATGCAGAGACCATGTGGGTCTTAGTGTGACGGGAGTTTGCTGTCAAGAGCTCAGTGGTAGCTGTGCCTCCAACAACCAGCAGCGACGAATGTATGATAGATGATGATGATGAGTCGTGAAAGGAAAGGAAATCAGAAGGAGTAAAAGAATCGCTCGGAGCGACATCTATAGGATGATACTTTCTAAGTGTATAGTTTATTGCGATGCTATGCTAAAAAAAACTGATCATCAGATCACTATATTTGAAAAATACTGTTATATTCGTAGTCTATTTGCGGCCTACTTTATTTTTTCTCTGGCTTGTCGGGCGCACATTGTCGGACAGATGAAATACAGATTACTCACATACGCCAGTGGATTTGTCCGTAGGTCCGCTTTATTTTGTTTATACAGGGCTTGTCGGTTTCAGACTGGCGAACAGACATGAAAAAATGATAAATAAATTGTTTGACAGAATGTATGATAGAGCTCGGCAGAGCCCGCTTATATAGAAAGGTAGGGAGGGAGGGGGTTGGGGGTTTCGGCCGGCCGAGACAGCGGGAGATGCCGCATCGCTGTACCTAAAAGACACTTAGACCTCCAAGCGCAGGAGACGCCGCGCGGTAACTAGCAGACATTAAGCGGCGGGCAGCTTTTTTTTTTAATTATGACATAAATAACTCGAGGACATTCGAGGAACTTAAAAGTTCGAAATTCCCGAGTAAGGTTATAAGAGACAAATGTTTAAATCGGTCGAAAACAACGTTCAACGAATATTATCATGTTTCTCTCGTAAATGGGTCTCTGTAATGTTTTCTCTTCAAGATTCATTCCAATATAAGCAGAAGCGCAATGCTAAACCTTATGGCTCTTACGAAATGGAAGAGAAATCGTGCCCAAGAAAAAATAGGAATAAGTCTACCTCATCAGTAGCAAGCACATAAGGTGATCACAAATGGAAATTTCATGAACAAATCTTTCAAGTCAACCCACTCTACTCACCTTATTCTTATGCCTGTTTTGTTGTTGTTGTTGCTGCTGCTGCTGCTCCTGATAGGCGGCATTTTTGGCCGCTTGTGCCGCCTTTATCATTGGGGCATTGCTGCTGATTCTCACGAGGTTCTGCTGTCCCGAGGCTGCTCCAGTTCGAACACTGCTGCCACTGATCAAGTTAATGGGAGGCATGGTGTTCATGCCTGGAGGGACCATAGGGCCTATCGACGCTCCCTTGTTTATGGTGGCTTTGGTGCGGTCTACGTACTGCAGGGTGCGGGAGGTGCTGGCCGCCGAAGGGGTACCGTACGCCAGCCCAGCTGACTTCTGATAAATTAGGTCGTGGATGTTCAGGCATTAATGATACGAAACACTGGCATGACTTGGAGCAAAAGATCGTAAAAGAACTCATTTAGCTACTTTAAGGTCTCAAGAATAATATTCCTAATCATTAGCATTGCTTTCACAATAAAATCATCATAAATTAATGTAGGCAGATAAACCATTTTTATGTACCTGCAGGGACACTAACATCGTTAGAAAGACTTTCCAAACACATTTTATTTCTTCAAAACTACGCAGTAGAAACATACGCAAACTTTCTTATCCTCAATTTCCTGTTCCAACTGTTTCTACTACTCCTAGCATTGCTGACCAGTGAGGACGAGGTGGGCTGTGTGTTGAGCTGCATGTTGCTGATCACTTGGTTTTCCCTTCTGATGTTGTCTTCGAGCACCGACAGCTGGCTCTCGAGCAGCGGCAGCACGTCCGCCTGATTGCCGTATGGAAGCTGAGCCCTGATCTCGGGAGCGATCATTGGGTTCTTGAGCTACAGGGACACGGCAAAAGATTAGATTAGAGTCCCAGGGATTCCTAGCGCGATAGTATGACACGACTCAACAGTAGCTGGTAATACCAGACCCTGTACCGATGCGCTCCTAAGATGAACAGCGCCGGAGCGGCATTCGGAGTAATCAAGAATGTACTTTCATACTTACAAAATAGCTCAACAGACTACTGGTACTCCAGAGTAAACGTTGTCAGATTCAAAAGAGGATATGGATAAACAAAAACAGAGTGATCTGGATTTCTAGCGCTATAGTATAAAATTGCAATGAAAGTTCTAGGAGAATTATCCTTTAGCTACATCGGAAGATTAAAAAACGAACAGAATTTTAATTGTTATGAAGAAAAAATAAATGAACTCTTCCTATCACAAATTCTAACTAAGAAAAATATTCTTAATCTTCCCTATCAAAAATTTCTTTTCCAGTTCTATTAAACCCAAGACTCACATTAAACAGATAGGATTGCACTCGTTGATAGTGATTGAGATGGATCTTTTGTATTTGCCTGGTAGCCATGACTACGTTGTCTTGCAGCTGCAGAGGCGTCAGGTTCGGGTTCTGGAAGAATAAAAAAATAAGGTGATCAATCTTGGTGTCAGTAGCTCCCATCAGCAGTTGCGAAAATAGAGAAAATCAAGGTCCTTTAACGTGAAATCAAGAAAAGACTTCAAACGGCGACCTCATGCATGAGATCCAAACTTGGTGTGGGGATTTCACGCATGGGAACGGCAAAAAGGGATAAAAAAAAAATAAAGGAAAAAAATTGTATGAAAGTTCAGAAAGCAACAAAAAAGCTTGATCTGTTTAATCCTGCGTCAGTTACGTACATCTTGGCACAGGGAAGGGATTTTAGTTATATATTAGTAACGAAAGATAACATTCGAGCGTCAATGCTTTCTAGTGCACAGGAGCCAATGTCCTTCTGGCATCGAACGTGAACCAGCAGCCGGTGCTGCATTAAGTCATCGTCCGTCTCCGTGAATGCTCCGACTCACGGTATGCTCAGGTCACTACTGTTTGCAGGGAGAGGTCATTAAAGTATCCTACTCTGAGTGTGTAGAGAAACGGTGGTCTTTCGGGATGGAGGAGTCCATCGATAGGTAAGATCACGTATGATCAATTCACAACAGATCTATTTTCAGCTAACAGGTTGGTTTCTCAAAGGTACTTAAGAAACGGTTCAGAACTGAATTGCCTCTGAGGGAATTTAGTAATCATTAGGCTGAGTGTATCAGAAAGGTCCAATAACCGGCTCCTGGGGAAGTGTGTGCGTCGACATTTCGTCCAGGTTGGGCACTCTGCTAAGACATGGGCTATTGTATGAGGGACCAAACAGTTCATGCAGTATGGAGGTGCCGACCCCTCTATTAGGTGCCTGTGCGTTAGTCATCTATGTCCAATTGTCAATCGGTACTGAGTTATCTCAGTCCGTCTAGATTGACTGCTTGAAGAGACCTACGGGGTAAGCATATCTTTGATAGTGCGCAATTATATTTCTCATAGGAACATCAGACCATTCCATGTTCCATTTAATTCGCACAGCTTTTTTACTAGCGGGATAAAGATCTCTATAAGAGAGTGGACGCTGCTCTGCTGGGTCAGGCGACGCTGCAGCTCTTCGTGCAGCTTCGTCCGCCTGCTCATTGCCCTCCACCCCACAGTGGCCTGGATCCCAGCACAAACGAGCGTTATTGCTTTTGGAGGACAATCGCACCAGCCGGCGCAAGATTGCTGAAACAACAGAGTGGCAATTGTTGAAGATCTCCAGGGTTTGAAGCGCGCTAAGCAAATCACTTAAGATTGAGATCTTGGCATCGGGAAGAGTATCGGCCGCCAAGAGGGCGTCGGCAATGGCTGTAAGTTCTGCAGTGAAAACTGACGGGAGTCTCCTAGCGACGACGCGCCCGGGTAGTACTGATGCACAACCCACAGCTTCGTCGTCTTACGATCCATCAGTGAAGATATGCAAGCTACCAGCGCTGCGAGTCTCCCCATGGGCTATAGCAATAGATCAAAGATTTTGGGGTGCAACATCTGCTTTTCGACCAGTAAATAGTGAGGGCAGAGCATGTTTTCTGGTATACGCCAGATGGGAATAGCATCTCGTAGGAGAAATCCACCATGATACGTGACAGCCTAAACTAAACAGTGAGAAGCTCAATGAGCTGCGAGAACCTAGAGAAGGGAGACAGATTGAGGTGAAGCTGTCGGATTGTGGTACATGTACGGGAGGTGAGGCGAGCGACGATAAGGCAATAGAATTGGAGGTCGATTTGTTTCTCGTCGCAGGGCAAGCCCAGGCTCGTCAATTTCCCAAAGAAGTCTGATAATAGTGGAGGAGCGGAAGCTCCAGTTCAAGCACAAAGGGCGGCATTGTGAACTGGTTCCAATGTTCTGAGAATATCTGGTTTTGCGAAGCCATAGAGGTCGATGATGACTACAACGAGAAGAGAACAAGTGAAGCGGGTGGTAAGGAGAGCCAAAAGGGTGGCGGATGCCAGATGGGGCAGACGGCTGTGCCAGAATTTTGAGGCGAACAAAAAGATATGAAGAGGGTGAGAAAGGAAGAGACCGGTAGGGAGGAGGACGTAAAAGATGAAAGCGCCCAGTTGTTGTTGGAGAGTGGTGACGTACGGGGAAAAGGTGGGCCGAGTACTTTGATGAATTGTTGAATGCCGAGAATAAATGAGAGGCTGACATTGTTGCTGTGAGTGGTAGCGCGGATGCCGGTTTTTGGAGAGACTTGTTGCGAACATTACTAGGGAAGAGGTGCAGGTGATGAAAGCAGTATAAGCTCCTAGTTTGGATGGCTTTTCGCCTGTGCCTGAAAAAGGGTGGAGTAACGACAGCCGAATGGTTTCGAGGCTACTGAATGTGTGTTTTGTGGCGTGCGTGGTACCGATTGAGTGGCGCAGCACTTGCGTCGTTCCGCTGTCTAAAGGACGTTAAAGAAGATAACATTGAGTGCTGCAACTCAAAGGCATTAGTTTGTTATGTGTGGTCAGTAGGTTGTACGGGAGAGTGCTGATTAAAAAGATTGGAGAATGCACGGAATGCGCAATTGGAGAGGAACAGTGTGGCTTTAGGAGTGGTAGAGGTTGTGCCGATCAGATTTTTAAAGTGGGACAGGTATGCGAGAAATACCTTGAGAAGGGAAAGGATGTGTTGTGGGCGTTCATGGACTTGGGAATTGTATTTGACAGGGTTGACAGAGAAGCGGTGTGAGGGTGTTGCGTTTGTATGTATTTCATTAGATTTAGGCCTCATTTCCACCAAAACCTCAACGTGAGTCAAAATAGCCCCCCTTGCACACCTCTGTGTGTGAGAAAACAACGTTGTTAAAGATTGAACAATTTAAAAATTTCAGTGCACAAGAAAAACACGCCGGCAAAACGGATCTCCGCTTCCAATCTTCTAGAACTTCAAGAGTAATATGCTGAGTCAGATGAGGTGAAAAAGAACACCTGACTTTTGGGGGGGAAAATGAACCTGGGGCCATTTTGTGAAAAAATTTCAGATTAAAAAAATTAGGGTGTCATAATATATGCAATTTCGTTGCCTTTTAGCAGTAGAAATCTCATTTACTGATGTTTATTGGTTCAGTTGCGAGTGGGGTTTGAAGTTAACTAAATGAATTCTTAATCCCGAAAAAAATCTCAGAAGGTTCAGTAAATTGTGTACAATTTTTTAGTGTGAACTTTGTTGGTCCAACTTTGGGGTGTAACTTGAACCTTGGTGGTGCGTCGTGAATGTATGATTTATCTATGGCTATATCTGCAATAGGATAGTGGTACCAAGCGGTGGAACTCTGAGTGTTTCATGAAACGAACTAATTTCTAGTTCACAGTTCACCCCATGAGGTGAATTGTGAACACATTTTGGTTCCTATTTAACCCCCGTGAACCCACAATTTAATTTTTTTTATCATGAAATGTTGCTTTCCAGTGCAATAACTACACTTTTAGAGGTGTGCTATTGTACTGGAATGTTATTAATTATTCTTTTATTTTGTATATCAGAGTTATGATTGCTCATATAT
>SDVV010012402.1:0-15471 GCA_016164225.1 Gammarus roeselii
CTTCCTCCACATCTCTCAGATCCTGTCCTCTCACATTCTCATATTCTTCCTTCAACGCCTGCTGGAACTCCTCGGCTCTACTTTTCACATTCAGTCCATTCACTTTCACTACCTCTCTTCCTCCTCCCACTCGTTTGTTGCCTTTCCACTTCTGCTCCACTCTTAATCTGCCTTCCACCAGCAGATGGTCAGACACTCCACCACCCTCCCCTCTCAACACCCGCACATCCAACAGCCTCCCCACCACTCTCCTCGATATCAGCACAAAATCCATCAGAGCTCTCTCCACCATTGCACCATGGGCCATCCTTACCCATGTGTACTTGTGAATATCTCGCTTCTTGAACAAACTGATCGGACTCATGATTTATAACCTACCAATCTGTAACTCATATAGATCCTTCACCCCCAGAGATAGGCTTACAGCAATGATTAAATTTGTAATGAGTGATATTTTCAGCATTGTTTCACACCTTGAAACATATTCTGCTAACGATCACAAACATTTACATAAGTAAGACTTGCGGGAATAAGCATCTAGTAAAGACATGCGAGCGGATAACATAATTGAGATGGTCATTGAATTATTGAAGAATTTTACCAGTAACACTCAACTCAAATCCGGTAGATTAGTTCTCCAAGACGACGTGGAACCGGACCCAAATCCAATGTCGAGAGGTAAAACATATCAATATTTTGGATCATTACATCCAATTAAGCGTACTTTATACCCAACATTCCATGAAATTATGCAAATTTATATCAAATATACATATGTTTCTCTGATAACCAATCAAAACATACAACAACATTTATAAAATAGCTAAATAAGATTATCTACCATAATCTACCATAACCGACAATGATTAACTATTGTACACGGTGTATCCTACCACACCCAGAGGATAAATCCTACTCCAATATCCTACGTGATCTGGTTCATGACTAAGATCATATACCAGCATATCAGCCATACCAAAAATATCTGACACTTAACACTGAGTTCATGAGAATAATGTTGTTTTTACTACGATACCTGTTCAAATCAATAACAAATTACAGAACCAACGAAGATATTATGTCTCTAGTAACACAAATCAATGTCCTCCGTATCATAACAACGAAGTCTACAATGCTTCATTAGGTGACTTCTCAGTAAGCTACCCCTGATATATAACAAATTTGAAAGGTACAACCCAGTAATGGTACAATACCTCAGCCAAACCATTCGTCTGTTTAGTCCATCGTCTCTGAACAGCGTCGAGCAAATTCACATCCTGGACATAACCAAGAATCTAAACACAGGTACAGTTGTCAAATGGGGCTGACATGAGTCTCAAAGAGTGTGGCTATAAAAATCAGGGCATCTGTTCACTGATGACCTAAGTAATCCACTACAACGAATAGCAGCTTGGCGCATAACCTCTCTAACAAACCAATGGAACCTAAAACCGACATCCACAAGAACTTACAAAATTCACAATGAACATGGATGAACACCAAATGACCACCAAAGAGTGTAAACCACCTCTATACCAGGACCCAACCATCCAGTAAATCGTTTACTAAAATGCTGAACTATACATGCTAGGGTTCAATGACGAAATTCCACAAAGATGCAGTACGGATTAACACCTCTTAAACATACATTCCTATGAACTAGTGGAAAAAAATCATACAACAATTATAAATAGTTATGTAATTCTCTACTCTGCTCTAATTCACATTAAAAATTGTAATACACAATGGTATCCATTATAGTAAGTTGGTCTATTTATTCAAATAAACGTGAACGCAACGAGCTTTTGATTGGGCTACTCTCTAACTCTTAAACATTGATGTATGGTCCTACGATAAACATACAATAAGCTATCAGCAAGATCAAGTTTATAACAAATCGAATGTTCTATATCTGTAATATCCACGTAAAACATTGCCAGGATGTAAAAAAATGTATAAATAAAACAGTAAAAATAAATATTTGGTAACTAGTTTATACCTGAAATAATGCTCTACAGTGCAGATACAAACGTAATGTATTCCAATATTCCGATATCGTATATAATACCCAATACCTTGCATCGAAGATGTAAACTGTACAGAGAACATACACAACTGAAAGACTCATACTTAAACTCTACCATACCCAATTCAAAGTTCAATTCTCTACCATACTCAAAACATATATGAAAAACCGTGCCGAACGAGAAAAAAAGCATGTAACCAACCAAACAACTGACGTGAATAAGATATCAGGACATGCGAGCAACATACGCTGGAACTTATGCTAAATGGTGTGGAATACTTCTACACGAACACGCTATAGTACATACAAAATCTGATGAAATTACTCTCCAACTCAGTCCAAAACAGGGTGAAATTAACATTCCTTTCACAAAAGATGCAATAACTGACCAATTATGTCAGAAAAATTGTTCTACATGGAAGATGCAAACGTAAAATATCCTAAAAATTCATGTAACTGTATGAGATAACTATTCAAAAATTCCCAAAACAATACAAAATTCAACATATATCAAACGATCATTACTAAGTATACATAACACAATTTAATAACGTACAATAAATCCATATCGTTCAGGTACTCCCGCTATTGGAACACTGCGTCAATACAACTCCGATATGTCTGGTTCAAACCTGGATAATGCGTTATGAGGTAGATAGATTCGCGTAACGAAGCTGCTGCATCAACCTAAACTACAAACATCAACTCGCCAACTACCAAACTAATAAATCCTTCTATTCATTTAGATGTTACATACATATGAAGTATACGACTGGAAAATAAACAGAACATTGCCTAAAATTCAATATAAGGCTGGTACCAAGCATCCAAACGCTAAGACCTCCAATAAACAACCTCCAAATGAGTCAATTATACCACAACTATAAAAGAAGACAAACATATATGTGCAGAAAAAGGTATAGAGTTATAATTCAGACATAAATATATAACGAAACATTCACCCAAAACTTAGAAGAAATGAAAAATCTGCCATGGAAAAAATACAATACAAATAACAGATACGAACAATCTCACCTAATTTGTCAAAGCGAGAGAAATATGATGAAATGCTTCCATAGATAAAGACATTCATAATCACCCTGAGCAGATAATTTGTACCTGAAAATATTCCATAGTGAAATCTTTCTCCTTTTGAAGGAATGTTTTAGTTACTTGTTAGTTTTCTATCGATTTTCCTCCATCGGATAAGTCACAGCTTAGAAATTGAAAGAAGTTACTGCGGGAGTAAGTAAAACGGAGCTCAAGTATACTGATAAATAACATTAAACTAATTGAATCTATGTCATGTGTAAATTGATCAACAGCAAACCGACGTAGAAATGATACCAAGGTTGAAAAAATTCGTCATGAACGTGTCCGGAGAGTGTGAGATTTTTAATTCATAATACTGCATGTAAATTATTCGCAATAAAAAAGTATCTTGTAAATGTATGTTATCAATACCCTTAAACATTCAGAAAACTAGCATTGAAATGCAAGTATGCAACATGACATGTATTGGAATTGCAATACAGTATGCCCAGCATTGAAATGAAAATACCTATATGTAAATAAAAATATATAACCTACTACAAACCACTAACTTATTTGAGCTGTCCGTTCATCCGAATGAGTCACCTGTTCCCTCCGCGCTGCCCGCCTTCCCCCCGCTGACTCTAGATTGCACGTTTTGCGCCGCTGACTCCGGTCAACCCCTACCCCACCGCCCGAATGGCTCCAAAAGGCACGTTTCGGGATACTTATAACTTCTTACGTTAACTTGCTAGTGTCAATTATATTGATTGGTAATGCAAAGGAGAACGGCTGGGGATATACAACAATAAATCGTGCGATGGTTCCACAGCACTATGATTGAGATTGAACCGATCGTTCTCCTGTGTATTACCCAGCTATATAATTACCGCTACTAAGTTACCGTATTAAGAAATAATACCCTGTCGAATATATAACATTCAGCTATCGTTAGTCAATTGCACCAGAGGGAAATGTACTAACGAGGCCTTCGAGCAGCCTGAGTTGCCAAGGCGGGAAGCGGCCCCAGCGTGTTGAGGGGAGGAGGGAATGGGTGTTTGAAGGATGCAATGCAGTGTGCCAATTGGACACAAATCATTAAGTGAATTAGAAACCGTGAATAATTGTACAATGAATAGGCGTTAGGTATTTTTCCTTCCCAAGTTAGAATACGAGACTCATGTTACAATACGAGACTCATGTTACATTACTACACTCATGTTACATTACGAGACTCATGTTACATTACGAGACTCATGTTACATTACGAGACTCATGTTACATTACGAGACTCATGTTACATTACGAGACTCATGTTACATTACGATACTCATGTTACATTACAAGACTCATGTTTCATTACGAGACTCATGTTACATTACGAGACTCATGTAACATTACGAGACTAATGTAATATTACGGGACTCATGTTACATTACGAGACTTATGTTACATTACGAGACTCATGTTACATTACGAGACTCATGTTTCAATATGGGACTAAATTTACAATACGAGACTCAAGTTCCAATATGTGACTCATCATACAATACGAGGCAGATGAAGCATAATGCTCTGTAACTTCAATTCATGTTCTGTAAACTCAAAGACGCATTCACTATTACCTCTTGTGTAGTTGTTTGGTAGACAACCACGCACACAGGGCATGCCATTGTTTGGTAGAGACACACGCACACAGGGCATGCCCTTGTTTGGTAGACACACAGGCACACAGGGCATACCCTTGTTTGGTAGACACACACGCACACAGGGCATGCCCTTGTTTGGTAGACACACACACACACACAGGGCATACCCTTGTTTGGTAGACACACATACATAGTGCGCGTCCTTGTTTGATAGACACACATACAGTGCATGCCCTTGTTTGGTAGACACATATACACAGTGCATGCCCTCGTTTGGTAGACACACACATGCAGTGCATGCCCTTGTTTGGTAGACAAATATACACAGTGAATGCCCTCGTTTGGTAGACACACACGCACAGTGCATGCCCTTGTTTGGTAGACACACACGCACAGTGCATGCCCTTGTTTGGTAGACACACATACACTGTGCATGCCCTTGTTTGGTAGACACACATACACTGTGCATGCCCTTGTTTGGTAGACACACATACACTGTGCATGCATTTGTTTGGTAGACACACACGCACAGTGCATGCCCTTGTTTGGTAGACACACACGCACAGTGCATGCCCTTGTTTGGTAGACACACACGCACAGTGCATGCCCTTGTTTGGTAGACACATATACACAGTGCATGCCCTTGTTTGCTTGAAACTTTTTCAACGCGCATGCACTTGCTTGGCATACACATAACACAGTGTATGTTCTTGTTTGGTAGACAAATGTGCGCAGTGCATGCCCTTGTTTGGTAGCCCCTTATATGAAGTGCATGCTCTTGTTTCGTAGACACATAATAACAGTGATTTGATTTGAGCCTCATTTCCAACGGAGCCTCTGCGCACAAATAGTATTGTCGCAATCGGTACAAGGTCTACGGCTTTACGGATCAGATCAACTACAACCCAACGCATCACGAGGTCTATAGCTACGCGGTCCAGGTAAACCACGGAAATTAGAAATGACTGAAAAAACACTTATTCACAAAATCACAAACAGGAACTGTCGCACAAATACACGCACATTATTTCAATTGACAAAAGTGTAGACCGTGAAGAGGCTCAGATTGCTGACATCACACTTGTTCTTTAATGGGATAGTGGAGGAGCGTGCTTCAGAGGAGCCCAATGGGTCCCAGAGGGCAATCCCTGGGTCCCCCCGAGCTCCCCATGTCCCTCGAGTCCTCTCGTCTCTGCTCATCTCGGCTTGTCTCGACTTATTTCGGCCAGTCTCGACTCGTCGCATCCAACTCGACTCGCCTCCCAAAGTTTTTCAAAGGGGTCCAGAGGAACTCAAGGGTGTCCCAAAGGGCCCCAGAAGGGTCCATGTGGGCTCGCCCCCCATGTCCTCCTGGTCTTCTAAGTCCCACGGGTTCCCTAGACCCCATATTCTCCGGGTCACCTAGTCTCAACCAGCCTCGATCCATAATAACCAATGCAAAATTTATCACCATAAAAAAGGGAACCGAAAAATAATAGAGCCCAAGAAAAAAGAAATACACATATACAAAAAAAAAGTATTAATGATCTATAAAAACATAATCATCCACCCACACCACCACATAATAACAGTGTATGCCCTCGTTTGGTAGACACATAATTGTTAATAAATATTTCCATCACGGAAATATTAAGAGACTCACGTGCTGCTACAAGATATGTGTAGTCACATTTTTTCGTTGTAAGTAGATGTTTACGATAAAACTTAATAAACAAATTTCAGTTTACGTCGAAAAGATGTAATTATGGAGGAAATGTTGGAATAACTGACTGTTGCGCAGAGTAGTACTAATTTGTTCAAACACGTGCGTACATGCTGTGCAACGACCTCCCACTTTCCATCGAGCCACAACGTGTTTTAATCTGAACATCTGTATAGTAATAGAAGTATCAAAGATTCCACTAACATTAAATAAATAAACTAAACATAAAAGCCTCCGCACACTATGTTCAAAGTCCCGAACGATGTGTCACGCCTCCTCGGGATTTCCGCCAATGAACACGCACTCTCCTGCGTGTTCATTGCTGAATTTATATAGACACATCAGTACGGCGCACACTACTTTAAGACTTAGTTATTCTTAAATCAGCCAGGTACTAATTTATATTCAAATTTTTATAATCGCTGATCAAGCAGCTCCCGCGTTCAGAATTCAAATAAAAAATTCTCATGTTAAAATTATTATCTTCACCGTAACACCAGAATCAGACTCTCCATGGAATTTTCCCAAATTTACGAATTAATCCATAGGGGATATCTCTCCCTCTCATGTTTATCGGTCAGAGTGATCTCGCCATGATTAATGAACCTTGTTAGATGTCCACTCCTGTTCTATTTCCTTAGGGAGAACTGAATTAACAAGCAAGTTTCATTTTTAAAGGAGCCGCTGCGATAATTTATGCGAGTTGTTGATTTGGAATCAAGTATATTGAGTTGGTTCTTGAGTGGATGAATGCGCTTTATTTCGTGCAAACTTTGAAAAGTAATTTGTCAACAACAGTTTATATTGGAAATTTCACTACAATTCAGTTTTGCTCAACAAGAGAAAGCTAACGAAACAGAATTTAAATTAACATTAGGGTTAGTACCCGATGAACAAGTGTCTAAGATAATTTGGTTCATTGTTTAATATTTTTATTATATTTTGTTATAGTCCTTTACTATTCACTTACTATCGGCCTTCTAAAATGTTAGAAATTATGTTGTTTCTTCCCCAAAATCCGGTTAATGCGAACTGATCAGAGTTACACTGAACTGTTTTGAAGCCGACGGGTGTTCATCGACGGCATCTCGGTCATCCCGGTGAAGAGTGGGTTCCAGATAGGAATTATCATGCTACAAGAAATGGTTTATGTCTTTTTTCGTATAGGTTCCATAGGGTGAAAGATTTATACATTGAAAACCAAATGAATTACACCAATAATGAATGGGACTTTGACATTTTTTCTTCGGCTAATGTATTGCTAATCCTTTCGAAATGCAATTCTGCATGTATATTACCAATGGTCAACTAAAGAAGAATAAATAAATGAATGCATGTTTATTCCTGTTCACGACACAAACACTTCTATCAAGAGCAAGACTGTCGACCGACAACGTAGAAATATTTTCATCCGAGGGTACTCACTGTTAACAATAAAAATAAAATTATTCATTAGACATTTCATCAAATGTTGGTTTCTGTTGCATGATGCGTTAAGTAGCTATGTTGCCAGTCAATATTTCTTCTTGTAGATGACAATTGGTGGATAGCCAAAATCGCTCGGCAACACTGACACTGTCAGTTGCATGTTCACTGTGTTGAAAAAGTTTTTACAAGTTAAACGCTCAATAAAAGTCACATTGTAGAAATGAAATAGATTGATGAAGAGTGGATTTTGCATGTTATAATATATCAAATGATAAAAAGATCTACTCAGAAATGAGACAAATTCACATGAGCGCAGATCTGAACCTCAAAGAAAAAGATTGTAACTGCCCGTCGGACTTTTCCCTTGCTCATTTCTATCGCGCCCGCGTTTAGCAGCTTCTTCGGATATTCAATTGTCTTTGGTTGGCGTTCGTAGACAAGAGGTAGAATATCTCCCCAAAAGTAGAAGTCGAACGGGCTGAGGCCATGACTGTGATCCTTCCAAGACTGTCTCGTTCGGCTTCTGACTAATCGCTCTGGAATTTTGTTCGATAAAAATTCGGGACACTCGTTGGAGCACCATCAGGGCAACCATCAGAGCACCTTCGACGTAACAGCTGAACAAAATTCGGGACACTCGTTGGAGCACCATCAGGGCCACCATCAGAGCACCTTCGACGTAACAGCTGAACACAATTCGGGACACTTGTTGGAGCACCATCAGGGCCACCATCAGAGCACCTTCGACGTAACAGCTGAACAAAATTCGGGACACTCGTTGGAGCACCATCAGGGCCACCATCAGAGCACCTTCGACGTAACAGCTGGAAACAATGTTTTATTGAGGAAATTAGGGTATTTCTCAGAATTAACTTCTACCCCTTCTTCAAACCACACAATAGGTAGCACTAAACCATCCAAGATTGATGACAATGCCATAACCTTTTCACGGCGTTGTTTCATCGAGTTATCGTTGCATCATAGCCACTATCCGAGCCTTCTAGACTAATTGTTATAGGGAGAGATAGAATCCATTGTCCACGACCACTAGTCCACGAATATGAAAAAAACTGCAAAGGAAAGTCACGACATAAATGAATTGGGAAAAAGTTCGACGAGCAGTTGCAGGCTTCCCCTGAAGGGTTCAGATCTGCGCTCATAAGGAAGGGTCCCGTAGCAAACTTGAGATTCAATTGTGTGTCATTCTTTTCATTTTTTGACCCCTCATTTCAAATCAAATCCATAAATTCAAAGTTTGCAATTGAACCTGGAGGTTGAAGGTTCGAGGCTACCTGATCCTGAGTGAGACATTCCAGCCGGTCTCTTAATGGAATAGGCCAGCACATAAACGCCACTGTGTTTCAAAAAGGCTACCAGCACAAGCTAGAGTGGAAGAGTCGCAGTCGGTTGTTTGACTATGTGTCAGAAAAGAGCTTACCAAATTCCTTTTATCAATAACATTTTTGTCCATGTATGACGTCGATTTTTATTACCGTTTAAATTTTTGAAAGATTTATAAACACCCTGTATGATGCAACAATGCTGGTTGCATGTATGCTGCCAGTAATGAAATCGATATTACAATTCGTAGGAATGCTCCTTCGGCTGCGGATTGATTCTTAGTTCAGTTATCCTACTTTTCTCACTCAATTTGTAATCAAGTGGCGACGATAAATTCAAAAATTTAAATAAAATTTCCCATAGTTTTCGCTAATTTAAGCAGAAAAAACTTCAATGTCAGATTTAAGAACAGCTGGAAGGAGGACCCGTACGTGAATATTTTGAAAATAATAAGTTTTGTGTCGCGGTAGTTTGGTCTCCATTTCATACATGACAGAAGAAACAAAGTGAAGTTATTGAAGTAAAAAAATGTACTCGCAATGGATTTGGCTTATCAACTGCTAGGAATTCGAGGGTGAAAATGGGTTCAAAAGTTATATTGTATTTAGACCAAGTTCGGCCCGTCCTTCTAAATTAGGACCCGGTAAACTACTGAACATCTCATATTACAAAGTGTCTGACCCCCATACAGCCAAGCTTAGTATTTTTAGTTGGAATAGCGATGTTTAGAAGTATATTCACATTTGTGATTTTGGAAGAGCTGGGAAACGACTTTCCTTTCCTGTTGTTTTCATTAGCATAACATCTGCTTAGGTAAAAATAATCGTAATCATTATAATTATTTCACCAGGTTCGGTAATGGCTAGAATCGAAAGGCAAATTTGTTGGGATATGAGGTGTGATTGTGAAAAATTTCGTATGCGTGGGAGTTTCTTCAAAAGAATAGATTAGGTTGATATATAATTAAATTCTTCCCCTTTGAAATAACGAAACCATATCGCTGAACGCTAAAGAGGAGTCATATATAATCCGTTAGGAATTGCTTCTACTTTTTAATGAAAGGGGATTACCAATTTGATTGTTACTTTAAGTACAAGTACATTTAATTTCTCAATCATTTTGTTATTTAAAATATACCCTTTGACGTATCAGAGGGTTGGTTTATCCTTCCGTCAACTTTTCAAATGATTTAACGCTCTATGCAATCTACCTCCGGACAACCATGCAATGTTATTATCTTTTTGTATCTAAAACTATTACCCGTGCTCTCTTTGGGATAGCAAACCAAGACGCATCTTACCGTCGCCTGAACACGTTCACCAAAACTCACCAACGGTGCTGGTTTTATCCCGCTAGTGTCTAGCCTCTAGGGTGCTGGTTTTATCCCGCTACTGTCTAGCCTCTAGGGTGCTGTTTTTATCCCGCTACTGTCTAGCCTCTAGGGTGCTGGTTTATCCCGCTACTGTCTAGCCTCTAGGGTGCTGGTTTTACCCCGCTACTGTCTAGCCTCTAGGGTGCTGGTTTTATCCCGCTACTATCTAGCCTCTAGGGAGCTGGTTTTATCCCGCTACTGTCTAGCCTCAGGGTGCTGGTTTTATCCCGCTATTGTCTAGTCTCTAGGGTGCTGGTTTTATCCCGCTACTGTCTAGCCTCTAGGGTGCTGGTTTTATCCCGCTAGTGTCTAGCCTCTAGGGTGCTGGTTTTATCCCGCTACTGTCTAGCCGCTAGGGTGCTGATTTTTATCACGCTACTGTCTAGCCTCTAGGGTGCTGGTTTTATCCCGCTACTGTCTAGCCTCTAGGCTGCTGGTTTTATCCCGCTACTGTCTAGCCTCTAGGGTGCTGGTTTTATCCCGCTAGTGTCTAGCCTCTAGGGTTTGTTCTACAGCTCATTCTCCCGGACTTTCCGTTGTATGGGCCACTCCCTGGATGAACTGACAAAGAACACTGCTGAACAATGCCTTTTTCTTAGCCAAGATACTCCCGGCGGGGCAGCCGGGATTTAGGCTAATTTGCTCATCCTGCTTTATTAGGTCTGTAGGCTTAGGATGGACTTTAGAGGCTGGGAGAGGCGAAATGGATTTTAGACTTTTAGACAATATTGTTCCTTTGATACCGGATGGTTTCTCAATCGGTCTTTGACAATTTGATCGCAATCATGTCTGATGACGTACTCTACTCTCAATAGTATGATGAAACATATAATCCACTACTGGGGGTGAGTACCTGTGAGGTTGAGAAAAGTGAACGTGGATTTCAGACGTGCAGAAATGACTATTTCATTGGTACCACCTCTTTTCTTAGTCGGTCATTTCCATGCCAAGTAAAATTTGATATGTCTGTTGAATTTCATTCATATCACTAAATGATGCGCTTGAAATCAGATAACAAATTTCAATAACACCTTTAGTGTAATCCAAATCGGCATAAAACCTTCCCCTGCTTTCACATCGACAGAGTATTCGTTATATGGTGGGAGACTCGGATGTGGGTTATGATTGTTGCTGGCTCTCTTCTCATGTATAAGAAATTATCGAGGACTTCATCTTGTATAATTCCGTCATTAATTCCCGCAAACCTATCCTAATTTTGTTCGGTTTTTGATGTACTAGGAATGGCGGCACAAGTTCGAGAATGTAAGGAGAGTAGTTAGCGACGTTCATTTGGAATGAAATATATTTGTGAGGGAATAATATTAGTTACGATGTGCAATCGACCAAACAATGTGCTACCAAGCAAATGATGTGATATAAACCAAACGATGTGCTACAAAGCAAACCATGCGATATAAACAAAACGATCTGCGACAAAGCAAACAATGTGATATAAACCAAACAATGTGCTGCAAAGCAAACGATGTGATATAAACCAAACAATGTGCTGCAAAGCAAACGATGTGATATAAACAAAACGATGTGCGACAAAACAAACAATGTGATATAAACCAAACAATGTGCTGCAAAGCAAACGATGTGATATAAACCAAACAATGTGCTGCAAAGCAAACGATGTGATATAAACCAAACAATGTGCTGCAAAGCAAACGATGTGATATAAACAAAACGATGTGCTACAAAGCAAACGATGTGATATAAACCGAACGATGTGCAAAACAATATCCAATCAACCAATCGATGTGCTAACATCCAACTGATCTGCAATTAACTTAATGATGTTATGTCATGCAGCGATGTGCTGTCATGCGAACAAAGTGTTAATAACCAAACGATGTGCTATCAATCAAGCGATGAGATACAAGCAAGAGATATTCTATCAACCAAACTATGTGATATTAAAAAAACGATGTGCTATCAATCAAACAAGATGCCATCAACCAAACGATGTGATACAAGGCAAACGATGTGCTGCATACCAACGGTGGGCTAGCAAGCAAACGAAGTGCTATCAACCAAACGATGTGCTATAAAGCAAGCGATGTACTATAAAACAATCGCTGTGCAATCAACCAAACGATGCGCTATCAACGAACGTTGTGCCATAGAGCTAACGAAGTGTTATCAAACAAACGATGTGTTATTATCCAAACGATGTGACATCAAGCAAACTATGTGATAACAAGAAGACGAAATGTTATTAACCAAATGATTTGCTATTAACTGAACGATGCGATGACAAGCAAACGATGTGCTAGAAATCAAACGATGTGACATCAAGCAAGCGATGTGCTAGAAATCAAACGATGTGACATCAACACTGGCTTGTGCTTCATCTGGAACTAAGACATCAGGGAAGGATAGACTGAATGGCTATACAAACGAAACTATGATTAGAAAATCCACTTTCGTTGTCAAGTATGATTGCTGAATCGGTTATTGCTCTATGAAAACCCCCTGGCAGGGGGTGTCACATAAGTGAGTGAAAACGACCGGTGAGAAAATATAAATTCCAAGGGGAACAATTGAAGGTGGATATAATTTATTTCAAATATTTTCTTGCTGTGTAGCTGCTTTCACTCATCGCTGTGATGCAACAAAATTTAGACAGACATGAACTTCTTTAGATCACCTAACTGGAGTGCAACCACACCGTCGAAAGAAAGCAGTCTACGATCTTTTAGATAATTTTGCACTGCCTAATTGGGGGCATGGCAATGTCATCCCTCAGCAAATGCTCTGATAGACGATGAGGTTCCCGACGTTCCTTGTCATTTCCTTTATCGTGCCCCAAAGCCATTCATTATCTCCAATTAACGTCACCCGCCTTCAACGACCACTGACCCCACACTGACCGTAAACGGCCGTGAAAGCCACATCACGGCCGCTGTTAGGCCTTGTCGGAGACGCTTCAACAGGGTGGTAGGCAATTATCGAGGTCGTCAGGCGGTACTGTTCAGAACATAAAGGACAGGTCTTGACGTCGGTAGATAACTGTACTAGCCGGAATTGATGAACAATGCAATACCGATCAGTCATTGAGGAAATTGTATGATAAATGACATCTTCAAATCATGGGTGAAAGACATTGCACAGAAAAATATGAACAATGATGCATCATAGCAGCTGTAGTTTGAAAGTAAAAGTTTCTGCCCGCGAACACCAGAAATTGAACTCACTACCAAAAGCCTGATGAAAATACTTCAACAAAATGCTTTCAATGATCTCTTCGAACATACATAATTGCCTGGCAATTTATTTGAAGGTTTGCATACTTGAATTATTTGTATTAATCATGACATCAGTAGCATACCAGTTCCATTTAAATATGAAATGCATAATATAATATGTATACAAATTTATGACTGATTCGACCATCACAATAATATCAGTTCATGCGTCATTCCATCAACAAGATGGTTGTCCGATTTAATTTTTGTAGGATTGTCGAGGAACCACAATCTAGTCATGAATTCTAAATTTTTCAACCCTTTGTTGTGTTAAGAGGCCTCGGAGTGGATGGCAAAACCTCGTAGTGAATGAAATGGATGTTAGCCTCTTCCGGCTCTTTGTGTATTCCGTTTGACGACACCGTGGCTCCTTTAAATTCCATCCACAGAGTTTGTACGACAAACAACTCTCCCATAGAGGATTTGTTTGTCCAACAGAGAACAAAAGACAAACGAGCGGAACCTTTTTGTTGAGGTAGCGTCAAATAAAAATATAAACAAAACAGACAGGGATTGACGAAGCTGGAATTTAAAGGGAGGTTAAGTCGTTTATATTACATTGGAATGATTAATTGCTAGCCATCGCTGAGTACACGATCATTGTTATTTGGGATAATAATCAAACAATATTGATGGAGCCCTTGCTCAGATGGTTAGCGTAGAGTGCTGTGTGTCAATGAAGATGCATATTGAATGGTAATGATTGTAGAGTATTGAAGCAGTAGTGATTAAACCATCATTGATGGAGCCTTGCAGAGGTGGTTCACGAGCAGTGTCCCACAACCAAGATTATCAAAAATTTTGTACTTGATAACTACAGTTTCGTCTATTGGAATGAATGCAGTCAATATGTGGTCTCATCGGACCATCTGAAATTCTTCAAGAAAAAACACTCCTCGTTAGAAAGGTGGAAAAGCAGAACAAATGTTATCCTCAGTCGACAGTAAACGAGCAAACATTATTCAATATTGAATGAGAACGCGTAACATCTTGAGGCGGCGTTATCCACACATAAAAACATTTAAAGAAGTTTGAATGAAATATTTTTGTTTTTTAAAAGTGTTCGTAACTGAATGATGTCAAATGTTATTATAACTTTGCTAGAGTAATTGATTGCTGAAAGTATTGAATTGCGGCCTATGAATAATATCTTTTCGAGTGTTATTAAGTTGATCAAATGCGTGAGTGGACAGGTGGATTTCTACTGCAGAACCTGCAGTAGGTGCTGCTCGCGGACACAATGGAAAGCAGCAAAATATTACACATTTTCCTCTGCCAACAAAAATCGAGCTGCCACTACATTGGGTTGATAAATACACTTCAGGTAATCTCCCTCGCAAGCATGTGTTCTGGACCAAAACAGCGCAAAGCTGCCTCAGATGAGGACAGAAAACGAATTTATAGTTCGCTACAATCTGGCTGTCATTCAATAGACCCCTCGCACGGGGGACGGTCCTAAATGGAATTACACGAAGTTGCTCGGGAATGAAGAGCTCCGGAGAAGAAATGAAATTTTCCAGTCAACAAAAACAAAAGTGAAACAGGATTAAGAGGGACGAATTGTCAGCAGAGGTCATACGCACTAAGGAAGAGTGACTTGCCTTGGCACAGCTACACGTCAAAAGGCAATGGACGATATCTACGTTGCCGTCGAGGACCAACATCATATA
>SDVV010012403.1:0-15471 GCA_016164225.1 Gammarus roeselii
ATATATATACATATATATGTTCCGTGAATGGATTGAAATGATGAACTAGATAGAATTAAATAATGGAAAAGATGAATATAATAAATGAGACAATGGAAAAAATGATACGACACATGCAATGGTATGATGGATTAGATGATAGGTTGGAAAAATGCCTCGATGGAGAAGATGATTATATGGATAGAATGATATGTTGATACCACGGTTGGATCTATTGAATGGTGTGATGGATAAGGTTAGAAGACGGATAGACTCTTACGATAAAGCAGGTTGGATGAACATAGCACGGTATATAAAATTCAATGCAATATACTTAACGTGGACATGAGGTAAGACAATAGCAATGAACGTGATTTATATTCCTAAATGTCTTAAATTTATTTGTATCATCAGGGAATTGACGGTTCCAAACCAACAACATTAAAAATGCCTTGAAAAGGAGCTCGACTTACACCTGCGTTTGGTCGAATGGTCGTGTTCATTCGTGTTCAGGACTGCATGATTTTTTCAAATAAAAAAATCCGAATTTGTTTAATATTCGAACACTTCCAATTTGCTCTTGCTGGGACACACTACCTGGAGAAGGGGGTGAGGCGGGAGTTTAAGAGCTGTAATTATTCATATGTGAAATTCATTGTTCCTGCTACTGAATCGATCCGAATAAACAATGAAGAATAGACTTATGAACGGCCTCTCACTGACTAATGATGTTGTTGAGGGAGACTAATAAACAGCCTCTTAGTGACTAAGATGTTATTGTAAGGAGACAATCAAACTGCCACTTAATGACTAAGATGTTATTGGAAGGAGACTATTAAACTGCCACTTAATGACTAAGATGTTATTGAAAGGAGACTAATAAACTGCCTCCTTATGAATAAGATGTTTGTGAAAGGTGACTAATCAACATCCTCTTAATGACTGAGATGTTATTGAAGGAAGACTAATAAACTGCCACTTAATGACTAAGATGTTATTGAAATGAGACTGATAAACTGCCTCCTTATGACTAAGATGTTATTGAAAGGAAACTAATAAACAGCTTCTTAATGACTAAGATGTTGTTGAAGGGAGACTAATAAACTGCCTGTCACTGCTTAATGATGCTGGATAGACACATACGGCTCATTCCAAACTGTACGTGCATTTTAGGTCCAGGTGCCAACATTCTTTGAATGCGTGTTTTTTAATGTTACCTGCAACCTGACAAATACTGCGACACCGCTCGTATACCAGATACTCAAACGCAGAGAAATGTGTACAATACACCCATCACATACTACCGCTTCTGTAATACCCATCCAATAAATAGTGAAGCAGGGTAAAATATGACTGTCAACCCAGTGTGCCGTTGCTTGTCAACCACTCCTGATGCAGTGTAGACCAACAATACAGGGTGGTGTGAAGTGCTGTGCTTATCAGCCGCCATCACCCAGCCTATCGGTGATCACCATCAGTGTTCGTACAGATGTTGCCAAGGGAGGGTGTACAACTCCGCCGCTGCCGGTTTCTTTCAATGACGAGCTGTACACGTTGCCTGGTCACCCATGAGCATGAGACTAATTCAAGTGGTTGAAGTCTCAGTTTCCATGTTTTATACATACATTATAGCTTTTGACATAAAGGTGATATCTAAAAGCAGTGAACAGATTAATGGTACCTTGATTAGGATGCTAGTGGTATCAATGTACCTCGTACAAATACTGTCAGATGATGTGATATTATCTTAGCAGACATGATACATCTCAGCGTATTACGGCTCTGCCGTCATGTTACGGCTCAGCAGTCATGTTACGACTCAGCAGTAATGTTACGTCTCAGCAGTCATGTTACGACTCAGCACTCATGTTACGGCTCAGCAGTCATGTTACGACTCAGCAGTCACGTTACGACTCAGCAGTCATGTTACGGCCCAGCAGTCATGTTACGACTCAGCCTTCATATTTACGGCTCAGCAGTCATGTTACGACTCAGCAGTCATATTAAGCGTCGCTCTGCCGTCTTGTTATGGCTCAGCAGTCATGTTACGACTCAGCCGTCATGTTACTGCTCAGTAGTCATGTTACGGCTCAGCCATCACGTTGCGACTCAGCAGTCACTCACTCAATATTCGTAACACGACAGTTGAGATGATAAAACATGTCTTATTAGACCGAATGTAATACATTAAAGCCCACACTCGATTAGCGCCAACTCTTGTTTAATATGCAGGGCTTTACATCATCAAAGCAGCTACCAAACTTTCTGGATAGCTGGATAAAATAGGTATCATTATGTGAATGTCCAGGTAACAGATTTCTTTATTTATAATTAGGATGTACACTGTAGGACTGGAATATGATTGATTTCGTTATCTGGCAGAGTGACCCAGTGATGTGTGTACGCTTCAGTTACGCCTTGCTTATGATTTGAGGTGGTTCTGAAACAGGATTTGATTTAAAAAATATTAATATATTGTTTTATTTTAGTGAAACAATCCACAGTAACTTGTTCGAAATGTCAAAGATCGAAGACAGTTTTGAAATAAGAGAACGATAATATTTAACAATAGAAAGTAACAAACTACTCAACCACAGTGGATACAGAAGGAAGTTCATGGAGACAGTAGTGTTTAGCTAAAGAAAAATAAGGACCCTCTCGCCCCTCCTCCAGCCTTGCATAATCGACAACAACAACATTAACAATAAATACAAATATGTTGTTAGGGGAAAATTGTTCGTCGGCACATTTTTATTTTTAATATTTTTTCATATTTATACATCACTTTTTAGTGAATATATTAGAGTACACAATAGTATCAGAATGAACACATTGTAGTAGCAATGCAATGTGACCAGTGCCAGAGGAGGGGTGGAGGGTCCTGAAGTGAAACAAGACTGCTAAAAACGTTTGCGCTCTGTACTAAAACAATTTGAAAAAAAACGTAAAATTTGTTGAATTTATCATTTCGTTCAATCTGAAAACTTTCCCAACTGCTAATACTTGTGTTAATATATATTTTTTTATTTTCTAGGATATTATTTTCTTATTTAATTCAGTTGAGTTGATTTCTATTCTTGTACGCTTTATTTTTGTTTCAGTTTAGCTAGCCCAATTGGTTTCAGTGTTTTTTTTGCACGATATTAAGTGATTGGTAGTAAAACCAAACAGAAAACTTGTGAAAAATAAGTGATCGTTTCGTGCATTTTCTTTTATCAGTTTCGACAATCCGGAACGGTTTTTTTTTGCTTTAAAAATGTTTTCACGGGCATAGTGTCGTCTCCGTACATAATCACAGTGCGCACCAGTGACCTGAATGCAAGAAGAGTTGGTAGGATATATATAAAGAACTACCCTCACCTTGCAATAATTCTCGAAAAGATCCGTAAAAATACATTTCTGGTTTTATCCATAAATTGACTGTCATTGTGAAAACTCGTCCTTGAAGCTGTTCAACTTCTCAAAGCGTTTTTTTTCTACAAGGTTTCTCCAAGTCTTTTTAACCTTGTTCAGGAAACAAGGCCAGTAAGACTTCAGAAGTGTTGTTTCACAGCCTCGTATAACTTCTCCTCCTCCACGTGGGTTACGTTGACCCTTTCGTGTACTCGGCGACACGTAAGCGGTGACACCGTAACACCTCACAGCACGAACCCGTGAAGAGGTCATGCACATCACAACACGTTAAGAGGTCTCGCACATTACAATATGTGAAGTGGTCACGCCCATCACAACACGTGAAGAGGTCACACACGTCAAAACATGTGAAGAGGTCACGCATATCACAACACGTGAAGGGGTCACGCACATCAAAACATGTGAAGAGGTCACACATATCACAACTCAACCCATTGAATCAAATCGAATAATTTTTACTAACACAAATCACCACACAACACAAACGTCTGTTTCACCCATACTTCGGTTCAACAGATATCAGCAGGGGTTAGAAACGGATCGTTCATTATTAAGGTTCAGTTCGGAAGATACATTGCACTTACCCATATAAAACTGAACCTTCATAACAGACTTATTAAAACTTGTAAGGCGTAGCTACATTTTTGGTGGGAGAAATTTCATCGCAGACATTGTAAACATTTATTGTTTATATTATTCAACTTCATTTCTTCTTTTATTGATTTGTTAGTCTCATAATTGAAGGATCCGGGGGGGTTTCGGAGTCACGGGGGCCTAAGCCCCTTTGGGGGCGAAGGGCGCGAAGGTTCATCAAGTCTCTAGTACCAAAGAGGTGCAGAGATACCAGTACCGTGACCAGCGAGGAAACCTGTGCTGCTGACATAACATCCTTCAAAGGTACTTTTGAGGGGCGATCGTCGACAGTCCTTGATGTCAATACGGAAAGGTTGAAAAAAATACTCAATCAAGCTTCAGAGTTGCAAGAGAAGAAGCTGTTCAAGATGAAGAAATTTAAACAGGCAAAACGCAGGTTCTCCTTTAGCAAGAGTATGGTCAATTTGTCTCACGATCCAGCGAACAATAGTGACGATGTCAGTCAAAAGAAGAAGAACAAAAGTAAAAAGACCGAAATGAGAAATGCCATCTCCACTTGGGATGTCATCACCAGCGAAGTTGAAGAAAAAGACGAGAGTGAATCGGAAGTAGAAACTCGACAAATTCTCAGTGTGTCCCGAGATGTTCTAGGCAGATTATCGGATTCCGATGTGAATTTGATGTCCAATCAAAATGGAACGGAAGAAAAAGATTCAATGGTTTGTTCAGACTTCCATAACTTCACTTTTCCAGAAGGACATGTTTTCACTCCGTACCAACCGATTTACAGACAAGGAGGAGCCGCTAGGGAGTACCCACCCGTGCGCAATGCTGCCGTCCAGTTGACGGACAAAGCCGCCAGCCAGCTGATAACTGACCGTCCTCTTTCGCTGATACGGGCAGCGTTCAGCCCGAGGGCTGCGATGGATGTCTCTTCCTCGTCGACTGCAGGCGAAAACCCTAGCTTGAAAAATGTGTCAAATTCTAGTCATTGGATCCACACATCATCTGGGGGCTCCTCAAGTTCTCAGGAAATTTCGCACTCGGATGAGCCTCCTCCTTTGCCTTCTTCACCTCCGCCTCAAGCCTATTCAACACCCCCTGAATTCTTAGCAACTCCTACAGGCACTCCAATCTCAAAGAAGCGGTGGTCTTTGGAACTGACTCCTTTTTCTACACCGGACGACCGTGAACAGTATTCCCGGGAACGAGCTGAGTTCGCAGCAATTTCTCTCTTTGCTGAGGATGTCAGGCTCGGAACCGCTGGTCATCAGCTGGAAGAACAAAGGTAAGGTGCTCGAAAACATTTTAACGCACACGGGAAGTGAATTAATATCATGAATAAGTTGCATTGTTGTTGTAACACAAGAAATAAGCTTGTGCAACAGTTTGAGACGGTTAAAAATCATACACATGAAATTACCGCCCCCTCCGGAACCGAGGTTGTCCGTTAATAACTCCAACCTACGCCTCTAACCGCACTTAAATGACCATGACGTCACCACAGGGCCCCTGCGATCAATAGACTCAGAGCAGCCCACAGGGGGCGTGTGAATGTCTGATGCATGTAGTCTGCCTAAACAATAATATGAACCAAGGCGGGACTGCTTATGAGCTCAGAAAGACGCAGCCGGTACTGACGGCTACTAGTTTGAACGCAGTCAGTGCTGACGGGTACTAGTTTGGACGCAGTCAGTGCTGAGGGCTACTAGTTTGAACACAGTCAGTGCTGAGGGCTACTAGTTTGAACGCAATCAGTACTGACGGGTACTAGTTTGGACGCAGTCAGTGCTGAGGGCTACTAGTTTGAACACAGTCAGTGCTGACGGCTACTAGTTTGAACGCAGTCAGTGCTGACGGGTACTAGTTTGGACGCAGTCAGTGCTGAGGGCTACTAGTTTGAACACAGTCAGTGCTGCGAGCTACTAGTTTGAACGCAATCTGTACTGACGGGTACTAGTTTGAGCGCAGTCAGTACTGACGGGTACTAGTTTGGACAGTCGATGCTGACGGGTGCTAGTTTGGATGCAGTCGGTGCTGACGGGTACTAGTTTGGACGCAGTCGATGCTGACGGGTACTAGTTTGGACGCAGTCGGTGCTGACGGGTACTAGTTTGGACGCAGTCGGTGCTGACGGGTACTAGTTTAGACGCAGTCGGTGCTGACGGGTACTAGTTTGGACGCAGTCGGTGCTGACGGGTACTAGTTTGGACGCAGTCGGTGCTGACGGGTACTAGTTTAGACGCAGTCGGTGCTGACGGGTACTAGTTTGGATGCAGCCAGTACTGACGGGTACTAGTTGGGACGCAGTCAGTACTGACGAGTACTAGTTGGGACGCAGCCAGTACTGACGGGTACTAGATTGGACGAAGCCGATTCTGACGGGTACTAGTTTGGACGCAGCCGTTGCTGATGGGTACAGTGACGGCACGATGTGTGTGCCACTCTATAGTGACGGTACATTGTGCCTGCCACTGTGCAGTGACCTCACAGCGTGTGTGTCACTGTACAATGACTCACAACGAGTGCATGATTGCACAGCGACGAGGTCGGCCACCAATGTTATTTGTGATTTGTTTGGTCGCCATCGTATCAATCGATTCCCTTCTACCATTCATCATTCCTGGCCGCAAGTACTCCATTCTCTTCTGCCATTCATCATCCCTGGCCACATGTACTCCGGCCGCAGTTTTCTAATCCTGGCACAGTGTTGATTCAGCAAGTGTTGGACTGATATTGGGCCTAAATGGAACCACACTACTGGACTAGGATTTTATTGGTGTTAGTTTAATAGTCTTTGGGCCAGCGTTGTGCCGGCATTGGTCAAACGTTAGGCCAGAGTTGTGCCGGCATTGGTCAAACGTTAGGCCAGCGTTGTGTCGGCATTGGTCAAACGTTAGGCCAGCGTTGTGCCGGCATTGGTCAAACGTTAGGCCAGCGTTGAGTCTGTGTTGGACCAGCGTTAGAATAATGTTGTTTTAACGTTGGAATAATGTTGCTTTCACGTTGGTATTATGTCAGACTAGCGTTGTTCTAATGTCGGGCCAACGTTGGTCTAATGTTCGACCAGCATTCAAATGATGTTGTGTTGCCGCTGGTCTATTGCTGAACCATCGTTGTGATAATATTGTGATGACGTTGGTCTAGTGTTGGACCAGCATTGGACTATTGCTAAGTCATTATTGCTCGATGCTCTTCCTGACCAACATTTTGTCAAGGCCGCTCAATGATCCCTTACCTGAGCAGCCCCATCAAACACAGAGCGCTGATGACCTTGATAAGGCCTATAGATTTTCTGCCCGTACTCCCCACGTTTGTTTACCGCCCCCATTACTTTGAGCACTAAGGTAAGGAGCAATGATAACTAAGTGTATTGCAATGATAACCAAGCGTATTGCAATGATACTCAACTATTGCAATGATAACCAACTGTGTTGCAATGGTAACTAAACGTATTGCAATTAAACCCAACTGTGTTGCAATGGTAACTAAGCGTATAGCAATGATAAACAATTGTTTTCCAATTATAACCAAGTGTATTGCAATGATAGCCAACTGTATTGTAGTTATAACTATGCATTGGAGCAATGATAGCAAAGGGTTGGAGTTATGATAACCAAGCGTTTGAGCAATGATAACAAAGCGTAGGAGCAATGATAACAAAGCGTACAAGCAATGATAACAAAGCGTATGAGCAATGATAACGAAAAGTAGGAGCAATGATAGCAGCGTGTTAGAACAATGATAACACAGCGCAGAAGCTAGGATAACAAAGCGTAGGAGTATTGATAGCAAATCGTAGAAACAATTATAACAAAGCACAGGACCATTGATAAGAAGCAGAGTAATGAAAACAAAGTGTAGGAATAAAGATAACAAAGCGTGGAAAAAATTATAAGTAAGCGTAGAAGCATTGATAATAAGGTGTTGGAACAATGATAACCAAACAAAGGAGCAAGAATAACAAAGCGTAGGAGCAATGATAACACAGCGTAGGTGCAATGATAACCAAGCGTAGAAGCAATCATAACATAGCGTAGGAGCCTGGATACCCAAGCTTCGGAGCAATGATATCCAAGCGTAGGAGCAATCATAACATAGCGTAGGAGCAATGATACCCGGAGCAATGATAACCAAGCGTAGGAGCAATGATAACGCAGCGTAGGAGCAAGGATACCCACGCGTAGGAGCAATGCTAACCAAGCGTAGGAGCAATCTACACACCCTAATCTAGTAATGTCACCCACATACCCTAATCTACTAATGTCACCCACACACCCTAACCTACTAATGTCACCCACACACCCTAATCTACTAATGTCATCCACACACCCTAATCTACTAATGTCAACCACACACCCTAATCTACTAGTGTCACCCACACACCCTAATCTACTAATGTCATCCTCACACCCTAATCTACTAATTCCACCCACACACCCTAATCTACTAATGTCACCCACACACCCTAATCTACTATTGTCACCCACACACCCTAATCTACTAATGTCACCCACACACCCTAATCTACTAATGTCACCCACACACCCTAATCTACTAATGTCACCCACACACCCTAATCTACTAATATCACCCACACACCCTAATCTACTAATGTCACCCCCACACCCTAATCTACTAATGTCACCCACACACCCTAATCTACTAATGTCACACACACCCTAATCTACTAATGTCACCCACACATCCTAATCTACTAATGTCACCCACACACCCTAATCTACTAATGTCACCCACACACCCTAATCTACTAATGTCACCCACACACCCTAATCTACTAATGTCACCCACACACCCTAATCTACTAATGTCACCCACACACCCTAATATACTAAAGCCGTCACCCGTGAAGTGCAGGTCACGGCCGCCCTCCTGGACGAGCCTCTGTTCTAAATCGATGGAAGCTGCTACCCGACAAGGTGTTTTTTACGATGACGTAACTAACCAGAGGGGTATAAAGTACATACCATCTGAAAACATATAAAGCAAACTAACCAAAGAGTAATGAAGTACGTACCATCTGAAAACATATGAAGTAAACTAACCAGAGGGGTATAAAATACGTATCATCTGAAAGCATATAAAACAAACTAACCAGAGGTTAATGAAGTACGCACCATCTGAAAACATATAAAGCAAACTAACCAGAGGGTAATGAAGTACGCACCATCTGAAAACATACAAAGCAAACTAACCAGAGGGTAATGAAGTACGTACCATCTGAAAACATATAAAGCAAACTAACCAAAGGGTAATGAAGTACGCACCATCTGAAAGCATATAAAGCAAACGCATGTCAAAGTATGCTTATTGAATGTGAAACTCGATTTTACGCTTCAATATTCTGCCAAATCTGACATGCTTCTCATTTCATCTTATACTTATGTGGGAACTTTTTTGCGCCCATATCAAGGCAAGTCGGAAAGCAATATTTAGGGAAAGATCGCACAGATCCCGCTACTGGGACCTGAACCGACCTTTTGTAAGGTTTGAGTGGGGGAGAATGACGAAACTTTACCCCGAGTTTGGCTCATTTTCTGCCGAACCATCGCCTAATTTTCCCTAACAATTGCATTATGGGCGCTGATGTTGGCAAGAGGGCTGGGAAAGTCACCAAGACTTTCTATCGCACCTAATGCAATATTTCAATCATTTAAGTTTTCCGCAACGTTTCCTCCGCCTTAAATTATTTATAATGTATATTTTACAAAAGCTGGTTCGTACGTTTCTTCTAACTTTTTGTGAAGGAAGAAGCTAACTCCGAAGATATAATAACTATCTTATTGAATCAAAACTCTCAAATACTCGCATGATGCAGTGAATTTTTTGGGGGAATTGTAAAGTAATTTTTCCTTTTATTCTTGATTCAATATCTGTATAAAACATATCAATGAATGGTAGTCATTTGAATACTTTATTACTTGCAAACGAAGTAGGAAGAGTCCCTGGTTATCAAAGACGTGTACAAGCCTCGGTTCAGTTCAGCTTTCTAATAAAACACACTGTTCTCTAAACCAGATTGCAACATTCTATTTAACAAACTTCTACTGATAATATTCCTTGCCACGTCATTTGTACGATGCTCTGTATAAATTAATTAAAAAAAAATCAAGCATGTATAAACAATATCCGTTTGTCCCTCATTAAGACGACGGCATAAAGAGAGAACTATCTGATCGTCACATATCTTCCTTCATCAATTGTACGTAGCCTTCTCATCAAAACATGACTACACAAAGGTGACCAATATACCATACAAGAGCTTGCATACTAGTAGTATAGGTGTCTTGTGTTGGGTGTTTGAGTATTGGCGTTTCTGTTGTAGAAACCCTCATCAGCAAGTAGCGTCGTCATTACTGACCCTGACACGACATGGCACGGGTAGGAGCGTCCTGTGCTGTTAGACGGGCTGTTAAGGGATACCTCGAGTTTTTTCTTCAGAAATTGGCTCTGCATTCTTCCTATCTAATGAAATGCGACAGTCAGTATTCCATTTTTTTGGGGGGGGAAAAACCATTTGAGCGAATCAGTTATATATTAGTCACAATCAATGATTGGTAGTAATAAATTATTGATCACCATCAATCATTTACCAATATTGACTATTGATTACTATTAATTTCCATCACTATTAGTCAGCATCAATCATTGGTCATCATCCATTACTAGTCACCACCAAATGTTAGTCATCATCAGTTATTGGTCACGATCAATTATTAGTCCTCATCAATTATTAGTCCTCATCAATTATAGGTCTTCATCAATTATCTGTCTTCATCAATTATTGGTCTTCATCAATTATTAGTCTGCATCGATTATTAGTTCTCATCAATTATTGGTCCGCATCAACTAGACTGCGAGGCTGTGTCTTAGGGTAACTGACCAGCAAGCGCCTAGACTAGGCGAGGCTGTGTCATAGGGTAACTGACTAGCAAGCGTCTAGACTAGGCGAGGCTGTGTCATAGGGTAACTGACCAGCAAGCGTCTAGACTAGGCGAGGCTGTGTCATAGGGTAACTGACTAGCAAGCGTCTGGACTAGGCGAGGCTGTGTCATAGGGTAACTGACTAGCAAGCGTCTAGACTAGGCGAGGCTGTGTCATAGGGTAACTGACTAGCAAGCGTCTAGACTAGGTGAGGCTGTGTCATAGGGTAACTGACTCGCAAGCGTCTAAACTAGGCAAGGCTGTGTCATAGGGTAACTGACTAGCAAGCGTCTAGACTAGGCGAGGCTGTTGTCATAGGGTAACTGACTAGCAAGCGCCTAGACTAGGCGAGGCTGTGTCATAGGGTAACTGACTAGCAAGCGTCTAGACTAGGCGAGGCTGTGTCATAGGGTAACTGACTAGCAAGCGTCTAGACTAGGCGAGGCTGTGTCATAGGGTAACTGACTAGCAAGCGTCTAGACTAGGCGAGGCTGTGTCATAGGGTAACTGACTAGCAAGCGTCTAGACTAGGCGAGACTGTGTCATAGGGTAACTGACTAGCAAGCGTTTAGACTAGGCGAGGCTGTGTCGTAGGGTAACTGACTAGCAAGCGTTGTGTAAAGACAAACACGCACCATTATGCGACGAGGTATTATTGCCTCCGACTGTTCACTTAATTCTCACTGAACATATCCTCTACATGGAGTCTAACCTCTGCCTGTAGTCTAACCTCTACATATCGTCTAACCTTTGCACATCGTCTAACCTCTACATGTAGTCTAACCTCGATTTATAGTCGAACCTCTACATGTAGTCTAACCTATACATGTAGTCAAACCTGTACATGTAGTTTAACCTCTACATATAGTCTAACCTCTACACATAGTCTAACCTCTACAAATCGTCCAACCTCTACATTTAGTCTAACCTCTACATGTAGTCTAACCTGTACATATAGTCGAACCTCTACACATCGGATAACCTCAACATATTATACAAGCATCCACACGCTATTTGCAATCACTTCTAAGCATTGCACAAATTGCCTAAGGCCATGACATTGACTTGATGGCAGTTGGGGCGTCCTGAGTTGTATTTTACCATGTATGAAATCTGTATATTAGTTTAAATTTGTATCAAAAAGGTTTATTATTTATATTACTATTGTAAAATAAGTACTATGGCCTTCTGGTTAAACCTCTTTTTACGATAGAATCACCTCCATTAGCAACATGTCCATCGGATACCCTCAGGAGATGAGACACCAATTCATATTTTAGACATTTTGCTATGCTGTTTATGACACTTCCTGTCAATAACTCCAAAACAAAGTTTAAACCTATGATTTTCTATCATATACAAGATATACGAGTACTATCACAGGCTAGCTGGCGCGACCACACGTTGCCTCTCTGTTGTCAATGGAATATACTCCCACCGAGGCAAATCGAAACTTCTCTGTTGCAGTATTCGTTTGAATCCCTTTACCTTGTATGATAATAAATTATTTTCTTGAGAAATAATTCTACCTTCGTAGTTGTACAATCTGCATATCAACCTTTACTCATCAAACACAAGTCCAACTATTTCTAGATTGCAGGGGTTATAAACATGAAACACGTTTCCTGCAGATATTGGAACCAGTAGCCGTATAGGTACCATCATTGCTGTACATGTTGGATATAGGTACCAGTAGCTGCATCGCTACCATCATTGCTGTAAATGGTGGATATAGGTACCAGTAGCTGCATCGCTACCATCATTGTTGTAAAAGGTGGATATTGGTACCAGTAGGAACCATCAATAGGAACCATCATTGCAATAAATGGTGGGTATTGGTACCAGTAGCCGCAAAGGTACCATCATTGCTGTAAATGGTGGATATTGGTACCAGTAGCCGCATAGGTACCATCATTGCTGTAAAAGGTGTATATTGGTATGTTATAACAGTCGTCATTTCGCTTCATTTCTTCCCTAGATCATGCTGTCCTCACAGATTGATTAATGGCTGCACCTGCCATAGCCAGTTCAAGGGGTTGCCTCGGACAAACCGTGCCATGGGCCACTAGGAGAAAATTTGTGTTTCCTGATTCATACTTTAGTGGAATTTGAAGGATAAGGGAATATTTTTTTCGCGTAAACACACTTCAGGCCACTGAAACTAAAGACGGGCTATCTTGTGATACTTCCCTTATAATGAAAAGGAGCACTAGTGAGTAGATATTTAACCACGAACCAACGATGGCCCTCATCTATCGAACATTTACGCGTTCCACAACCGTACCGTAAATTTATTTTGTGTTAAATGATAGTGATTAGGTCCGGTGTGTCGATCAACCCGTTCATACGAATTTATAGGCTTGTACGAAACTTATTGTAGCTGTAGGTATCATTTGAGTTGCGGTTCAGAAGCACAAATGCTGCACCCTTGCTCACATTTTGTGCTGGCCTAGCTTGGCTTGTGCCAGGCGTACTTTAACAGGCGCCCGCCGAGTATTTAAACGAGGGTAAAATGGCCTCCAGCTCAGTTAGAAGACCACAGACCTGAAGTACAGATCTCAGATCATTCCATTAGCTGATCCGTCGGGTGGAGGGTGGGTTTTCCGTCAACACCTTTCTTCGCTTTTTCTTGTTCTTTGCGTAGCTTCCGCTTACGCTCTACGCTTTACACTTGCATTTCTTTTTGTTGTACTTTTACACTTTTGTTACGTTGTGTCCGTTATATTACAATCAATGTTTGGTGCTATAGGACGAGTTCAACTATTGTCATGTTACTTTGTTCCAATTCAATTCTAAAATATTATTATAAAAACACTGTTTAATCATTTGCACCTTGAATTTTACCCGATTATCACAACCTAAAAAGACGTTACCATAACAGGTACCAGTAGCCGCATAGGTATCATCATTGCTGTAAATAGTGTATATTGGTACCAGTAGCCGCATAGGTCCCATCATTGCTGTAAACGGTGGATATTTGTACCAGTAGCCGCATAGGTACCATCATTGCTGTAAATGGTGGATATTGGTACCAGTAGCCGCATAGGTACCATCATTGCTGTAAATGGTGGATATTTGTACCAGTAGCCGTATAGGTACCATCATTGCTGTAAATGGTGGATATTGGTACCAGTAGCCGCATAGGTACCATAATTGCTGGAAATTGTGGATATTGCTACCAGTAGCCGTATAGGTACCATCATTGCTGTAAATGGTGGATATTGGTTCCAGTAGCCGCATAGGTACCATCATTTTCTGTAAATGGTTGATATAGGTACCTGTAGCCGCATCATTGCTGCAAATGGTGGATGTTAGTACCAGTAGCTGCATCATTGCATCATTGTTGTAAATGTATTCCTGCAATGAGATTGAATGTATGGTGCACATACAGACAAATGGTGGATGTTAGTACCAGTAGCCGCATCATTGCATCATTGTTTTAAATGTATTCCTGCAATGAGATTGTATGTATGGTGCATGTATAGACAAATGGTGGATGTTAGTACCAGTAGCCGCATCATTGCATCATTGTTGTGAATGTATTCCTGCATTGAGATTTGTGGAAAAGTTAGTCTAAACACAATATAGCAATGATTCAGTAATTATGCTCTGACCCTGTCTATTTTTCTGAACATCATTTGATCAAAGAAATTGTTTCTTTAATATTCTCATATCGAACAATAGAGGATTCCCTCCACAAATGACCCCTGACTGGTAGGATGTATATGTAAATTCATATACTACACTTATTTTTTAGGTTAAAATTATATCGCATAATGTTGTCTTCGGAACAGCTCACGCTGGCCAAGACAGGGTGCGTCTCGTCCGTGTATTGTGAGATATCTCAAACTTGGTATTCATGCCATTGAATCTAAATAAATTTCAATCGTTAAAAAATCCTGGAATCCATGATATAGACGGAGCAACATTGTGTCCTAACGACGCTGTTTTCCAACCACCCTCCGACCACTTCTAGCATCTGCTGTACTTGTAATGCTTACTTGCTAGGCGGACCGGATACGAGCTACAGAAAACTTCCTGCAGTTTCAAATAGACCGGATACAAGCTTAAGCAAATCTCCTTTAGTTTTTAATAAGACCGGAGTCTAGGAAGAGCAAAAACTTCTTCAGTTTAAAAAAGGAACAGATACAAGCACAAGAAAAATATATTTTCATTTCTAATAAGACCAGAGTCGAAGTAGAGCAAAACTCCTTCAGTTTCTAATAGACCGGATACAAGCTTGAGCCAATCTCCTTCAGTTTCTAATAAGACCGGAGTCAAATAAACCTCCTTATGTTTCCACCAGAACCGGAGACAAGTTGAAGCATACCTACTTTAGTTTCACAAGAACCCGAGGCAAGTTGAAGCATGCCTACTTTAGTTTCACAAGAACCCGAGGCAAGTTGAAGCATGCCTACTTTAGTTTCACCAGAACCGGAGACAAGTTGAAGCATACCTACTTTAGTTTCACAAGAACCCGAGGCAAGTTGAAGCATGCCTACTTTAGTTTCACCAGAACCGGAGACAAGTTGAAGCATA
>SDVV010012404.1:0-15471 GCA_016164225.1 Gammarus roeselii
CTATCTCACCACCAGCACTATATCCTAACATGACTATCTCACCACCAGCACTATATCCTAACATGGCTATCTCACCACCAACACTATATCCTAACATGACTATCTCACCACAAGCACTATATCCCAACATTGCTATCTCACCGCCAACACTATATCCTTACATGGCTAACTCACCACCAGCACTATATCCTAACATGGCTATCACGCCACCAACATTATATCCTAACATGGCTACCTCACCACCAGCACTATATCCTAACATGGCTATCTCACCACCAACACTATATCCTAACATGGCTATCTCACCACCAGCACTATATCCTAGCATGGCTATCTCACCACCAGCACTATACATTCTCCTATCATGGCTATCTCACCACCAGTACTATATCCTAACATGGCTATCTCACCACCAGCACTATATCCTAGCATGGATATCTCACCGCCAACACTATATCCTAACATAGCTATCTCAGCACCAGCACTATATCCTAACCTGGCTATCTCACCACCAGCACTATATCCTAACATGGCTATCTCACCACCAACACTATATCCTAACATGGCTGTCTCACCACCAGTACTATATCCTAACATATCTATCTCACCACCAGCACTATATCCTAACATGGCTATCTCACCACCAACACTATATCCTAACATGACTATCTCACCACCAGCACTATATCCTAACATGACTATCTCACCACCAACACTATATCCAAACATGTCTATCTCACCACCAGCACTATATCCTAACATGGCTATTTCACCACCAGCTCTATATTCTATCATGGCTATCTCACCACCAGCAGTATATCCTAACATGACTATCTCACCACCAGCACTATGTATCCTCATATGATGGCTATCTCACCACCAGCACTATATCCTAACATGGCTATCTCACCACCAGCACTATATATCCTCTTATCATGGCTATCTCACCACTAGTACTATATCCTAACATGGCTATCTCACCACCAGCACTATATCCTAGCATGACCATCTCACCGCCAACACTATATCCTAACATAGCTATTTCAGCACCAGCACTATATCCTAACATGGCTATCTCACCACCAGCACTATATCCTAACATGACTATCTCACCACCAACACTATATCCTAACATGACTATCTCTCCACCAGCACTTTATTCTAACATAGCTATCTCACCACCAGCACTATATCCTAACATAACTATTTCACCACCAGCACTATATCCTAACATGGCTATCTCACCACCAGCACTATATCCTAACATGGCTATCTCACCACCAGCACAATATCCTAACATGGCTATCTCACCACCAGCACCATATCCTAACATGACTATCTCACCACCAGCACTATATCCTAATATGGCTATCTCACCACCAGCACTATATCCTAACATGACTATCTCACCACCAGCACTATATCCTAACATGGCTATCTCACCACCAACACTATATCCTAACAGGACTATATCACCACAAGCACTATATCCCAACATGGCTATCTCACCACCAACACTATATCCTAACATGGCTAACTCACCACCAGCACTATATCCTAACATGGCTATCTCATGACCAATACTATATCCTAACATGGCTATCTCACCACCATCACTATATCCTAACATGGCTATCTCACCACCAGTACTATATCCTAACATGGCTATCTCACCACCAGCACTATATCCTAACATAGCTATCTCACCACCAGCACTATATCCTAACATGGCTTTCTCACCACCAACACTATATCCTAACATGGCTATCTCACCACCAGCACTATATCCTATCATGGCTATCTCACCACCAGTACTATATCCTAACACGACTACCTAACAACCAGCACTATATCCTAACATGGCTATCTCACCACCAACACTATATCCTAACATGTCTATCTCACCACCAGCACTATATCCTAACATGGTTATCTCACCACCAGCACTGTATATCCTCCTATCATGTCTATCTCACCACCGGCACTATATCCTACCATGGCTATCTCACCACCAGTACTATATCCTAACCTGACTATCTCACCACCAGCACTATATCCTAACATGACTATCTCACCACCAGCACTATATATCCTCCTATCATGGCTATCTCACCACCAGCAGTATATCATATCATGGCTATCTCACCACCAGCACTATATCCTAACATGACTATCTTACCACCAGCACTATATCCTAACATGGCTATCTCACCACCAGCACTATATCCCATCATGGCTATCTCACCACCAACACTTTATCCTAACATGGTTATCTCACCACCAGCACTGTATTCCATCATGGCTATCTCACCACCAGCACTGTATCCTAACATGGCTATCTCACCACCAGCACTATATCCTAACATGGCTATCTCACCGCCAGCACTATGTCCCATCATGGCTATCTCACCACCAGCACTATATCCTAACATGGCTATCTCACCATCAGCACTATATCCTAACATAATTATCTCACCACCAGCACTATATCCTAACATGGCTATCTCACCGCCAGCACTATGTCCCATCATGGCTATCTCACCACCAGCACTATATCCTAACATGACTATCTCACCGCCAGCACTATATCCTAACATGGCTATCTCACCGCCAGCACTATGTCCCATCATGGCTATCTCACCACCAGCACTATATCCTAACATGGCTATCTCACCACCAGCACCATATTCACACGTGGACATGCAACTATCAACAACCTATTCTCACAAGGCCATCACACAACTTGCACCCAATCCCTACAACGCTATTCCAAACCCAGAACTATATCCCCACAAACTCATTCCACAACCAACACCCTATTACCACAAAGCTATCCTACAACCCCCGCTCTATCCCCGCAAGGCCAGCCCACAACCAGCACCATAGCCCATATGACAATCCCAGGACCAGCACCCTATCTCCACATGGCCATTCCACAACCCCCACCCTATACCGACATGCTCGTGCCTTAATGTGATGATAATTAGGAACAATTCATTCCAGCATTGCTATGTTGCCTCTCTCATTGATAAGCGTTGTTGTAAAATACCAGCATTGCTATGATGCCTCTCTTAATAATACGCGTTGTTGTAAAATAACAGCATTGCTATGATGCCTCTCTTATTAATATGCGTTGTTGTGAAATAACAGCATAGATATGATGCATCTCTTATTAATACGCGTTGTTGTGAAATACCAGCATGGCTATGATGCCTCTCTTATTAATACGCGCTGTTGTGAAATACCAGCATTGCTATGATGCCTCTTTTCTTAATACGCGTTGTTGTAAAATACCAGCATTGCTATGATGTCTCTCTTATTAATACGCATTGTTGTAAAATAACAGCATTGCTATGATGCCTCTCTTATTAATACGCGTTGTTGTGAAATACCAGCATTGCTATGATGCCTCTATTATTAATACACGTTGTGAAATACCAGCATTGCTATGATGCCTCTCTTATTAATACGCGTTGTTGAGAAATACCAGCATTGCTATGATGCCTCTCTTATTAATACGCGTTGTTGTAAAATACCAGCATTGCTATGATGCCTCTCTCATTAATACGCTTTGTTGTGAAATACCAGCATTGCTATGATGCCTCTCTTATTAATACGCGTTGTCGAGAAATACCAGCATTGCTATGATGTATCTCTTATTAATACGCGTTGTTGTAAAATACCAGCATTGCTATGATGTCTCTCTTATTAATACGCGTTGTTGTAAAATAACAGCATTGCTATGATGCCTCTCTTATTAATACGCGTTGTTGTGAAATACCAGCATTGCTATGATGCCTCTCTTATTAATACGAGTTGTTGTGAAATACCAGCATTGCTATGATGCCTCTCTTATTAATACGCGTTGTTGAGAAATACCAGCATTGCTATGATGCCTCTCTTATTAATACGCATTGTTGTAAAATACCAGCATTGCTATGATGCCTCTCTCATTGATAAGCGTTGTTGTGAAATACCAGCATTGCTATGATGCCTCTCTTATTAATACGCGTTGTTGAGAAATACCAGCATTGCTATGATGTCTCTCTTATTAATACGCGTTGTTGTAAAATACCAGCATTGCTATGATGTCTCTCGTACTTCTCTTTGTACTCATCGTTGTCTTTGTAAAGTAATCGTAGGATAATAGAAATAGCATATTCAACAGTTCGTATCGCACTTATAACATGAAAACAGATAGAAAATATTTAGTGAACGAAAGTCATTCCTATCATAGCCTAATCTTAGTTTAATTTTAATACCCAGCTAGATTCACATAATCACCCGCAAAACTCATCACTGTAGGTCATACACGAGCATCCCTGATAGGTCCATCTTACAATGGAAAAAAAAATGAAAACATCTCATCCTGCTTCTAATTATAATTATCATATACAAATCTGCGGTTTACTAGGAAAAACTAATGTATCAATTTGTTTGGAGTCAATTTAACAGTTGGTAGCTACTCTTTTTGCCAGTTCAAGATGACTCCTTTTGCTATCACCTTGTTTGGAGTCAATTTAACAATTGCCAGCTACTTTTTTTGGCAGTTCAAGATGACTCCTTCTGCTATTTATTTGTTTGGAGTCAATTTAACAAATGGCAGCTACTCTGTTTGCCAGTTCAAGATGACTCCTCCTGCTAAGCTAAAATGTCATTTGTCGCCTTTTGTTAACTCCCGAACCGATATATTGCGGTAGTCCTTCTAGACGAACGCGCAATAGACTTTTTAATGGAGAGTGTAAACTAGCGAGTGGTGAATACTGCCAACAGGCCGAAGAGATCAAACAAATGAAAGCATAGCTCAGTCAGGCTTCTATAGTGGTCCATCCAATACTGAGGCCCTCAACACTGATACTAGGCTGCTAGCTGTTGAATTACAATTGGAACCGGGTATAAATATTTCAAATAATTCAAAGATATGATGAACAGCGACGTACGAGCCGTTAAAGAGACTGCTGAGGCCTGAGACGCGATGAAATGTAGTCAGAGTACGGAGGAAATTATTGTGACTGGTAATCGCAATGGTAGTCAGAATACGGAGGAAATTATTGTGACAAGTAATCACAATGGTAGTCAGAATACGGAGGTAATTATTGTGACTGGTAATCACAATGGTAGTTAAAATACGGAGGAAATTATTGTGACTGGTAATCACAATGGTAGTCAGAATACGAGGAAATCATTGGGACTGGCAATCACAATGTCACCTCTTTTAAATGAAATCAGCGAAGCGAAATGCTCAGATGCTCGCCAAACCACACTCGATAATTAGCGAGATCGAAAATCAAATCAAACTAGGAAAGATGCCTTCATCTAAACTAATTTTCATAAGTTGCAGCACAGGACGTGGCGCAGACGGAAGAGACATGAAAAATGTATGAAACCATACTGAAAATATGAAACGATCACACGCAAACATCCATGGCAGTGGCATCCTGACCCATAGGAGTCAAAGTAGATACAAGTTAAGCAAGACGATATAACATGATAATCACCTAGCAACTTTCTGCGAACTTCATAAAATCCCCTTCTCTGATCATTGGGAAACAATGATCGACCTAAAGTATTATGACTTTAATAAAATTGCTAACAAGGCCCGCATAAACACGTTTGGCCCTGATACCATCAAAAACATCATTCAGAACATCGACGCTGGGTTAATCAACGAGACTACATCAAATAACACACCCGAAACAAAGTAACGGTAGACACGCCACCAATACATGAGCTCGTCGATATTTGGCAACAGTCCTTGACCGAAGAGTTGCGGGCATAAATCACATCCTAGACAGAAGCAGAAGTCGCCGCCCCGCGACAGAATCTGTGTAAATAAAAATAAAAAATATTGGCCCGAAACCAAGCCTCAAAATAGACGAAGCACAAGACATGTAACATAGATGTAGTGCTACTGCCGGTACCCTCAAATGTTATTATGTAAACGCTAGAAATCTCCGAAACCAAATCGACGAATAAGGGATACTTGCAATAAACGAAGGGATCGACAAAATTTCAATCACTGAATCGTGGCCATCTTACAACCAAAAGTTGTTGGATCGTTGGTTGTCTCAAAACGTTCTTCACCAATCAAGCGAAGTTGCTTACTATTCGGTGTTCGTCTCCCGAAGTATTGCTCCGATGTCAGACAAACACAAACAAACTTCTTTTGTTCTGCACTTCGTTGCCTGCATTTCTCAACAATGATAGTGCATTTTTCAACAATGATAGTACATTTCTCACCAATGATGGTAAATTTTTCAACAATGATAGTACGTTTCTCAAAAATGATTGTGCATTTCTCAACTATGATAGTGCATTTCTCAACAATGATAGTGCATTTCTCATCAATATTAGTACATTTCTCTACAATGATAGTGCATTTATCAACAATGATAAGAGCATTTCTCAACAATGATAGTACATTTCTCAACAATGATAGTGCATTTCTCAAAATGATAGTGCATTTCTCAACAATGGTAGTGCATTTCTCAACACTGATAGTGTATTTCTCATCAATGATAGAACATTTCTCAAAATGATAGTGCATTTCTCAACAATGATGGTACATTCCTCAGCAATGATAGTACATTTCTCAACAATGATAGAACATTTTTCAACAATGATAGTGCATTTCTCAATGATGATTATGCATTTCTCAATGATGATTATGCATTTTTCAACTATGATAGTGCATTTCTCAACAATGATAGTACATTCCTCAACAAATAGTACATTTCTCAACAATGATAGTATATTTCTCAACAATGATAGTACATTTAATTGCAAGCAAGGGCAATTCTGTTCCATTGATGATAGGCCATCCGAGTTTTTTAACAGCTGTTTCATTGATAGGACGCCGCAACAAGGACATAAATAATGCCGATGATGCTGTCCAATGCGTGAGCGAGGACTGTTCACACCGATGAGATGCCTGGGTAAGTTTCCTAGATGAGGCCAATGGACTAGGTTCCTGGATGTGGCCTCTGGATGAGGCCCCTGGATTAGGTGTCTGGATGAGGCCCTTGGACCAGGTCTCTGGATGAGGTCCCTGGATGAGGTACCTGGATTAGGTGCATAGATGAGGCCCCTGGATTAGGTCCCTGGATGAGGTCCCTGGATTAGGTCTCTGGATGAGACCCCTGGATAAGGTTCCTGGATGAGGCCTCTGGATTAGGTCCCTGGATGAGACCCGTGGATTAGGTTCCTGGATGTGGCCCCTGGATCAGGTCCATGGATAAGACCCACGGATGAGGCTCCAGGATGAGACTCCTGTATGGGACTGCAGGATGAGACCCCTGGATTGGGTCTCTGGATAAGGCTACTGGATGAGGCCCCTGAATGAGACCTCTGGATGAGGTCCCTGGATAAGGCCCCTACATGAAGCCCTCGGATGTGGCCTTATCCAGGGGCGTTGGACATGTCTAGCTGTGTATCCCGCCTACATATGTAACGTTGGTAACTCCTTTGGTTCCTATGGTTCAGGATACCAGTGGCATGGATGTTCGCGTGGGATCGTTGGGCGATCGACTCCAGTAACATTGCTAACAAGGAATGGATTAGAACATTATGCGGGGTGAACGGTGAAACATCAAGAAACATTTGATGCATGACGAACGCCAATTGACACAGATGTTTGGTCTGCGATTGAATAAATGTTCCTCCTCAATTAGATTTAAAATGAATTTCATTTTGTTTTTGATACCGGTCACGTTACGGCGCGTCTCAAAAATGTTCCTATCAAAGCCTGACGTTAGCATAGTTATGAATTAGATTATGAAAGGGAGAAAAAACGAAAGTAGCTCCTGCGTGATGGAGGTTGAAGAAATTAACAATGATCATATCAAGATCCCACTGCGGCACCAACAAAACATTTAGTTTGGTACGACATGAAATCAAATGTTATTCTTTACGGATAGAGAGGAAAAATTGTTTGACGTATTGTTATTTTTTACGGAAAGAGAAAGAGTATTGTTTGAAGTACAAAATCAAAATTGTCAGAGGTGTGCAAATAAATAATCCATCAGTAGTATCATGGAACGCATTCCCTTTGCAAGGTTGAGTTAATGCTTTTCATCGACGTTAAGTCGTAACATTCAAAACATTTTGTCTTGTAAATCATGACAAAATGATACAAAACGCATGAGAGACGGAACATTTTGTCTTGCAAATCATGACAAGATGATACAAAACGCATACGAAGCGCATCATTTTGTCTTGCAAATCATGACAAGATGATACAAAACTCATACGAGACGCATCATTCTGATCATTTTATCAAACCAGATAATACGCTGCAGTCCATCTCTATACTTGCTAGCGAGTCAGAGTTTCCTTTATCAAGTCCTCCGCCCAGTATCCTAGACGAATCTCTAGCGCACTTCTTCATAAGCCTTTACAGTTTCTGAGGCTTCATAAGGCTCCACTAACCATTACTGTTTATAATGACCCATTACCATAACTGTGTATACAGCTCTATTAACTATTGCTGCTAATAATGATCCACTAACCATTACTGTTTATAAGGCTCCATTAACGATTACTGCTAATAATGATCCATAAACCATTACTCTTTATAAGGCTCCACTAACCATTACTGTGTATAATGCTCCACTAACCATTACTGTTTATAAGGCTCCACTAACCATTACTGTTTATAAGGCTCCACTAACCATTACTGTTTATAAGGCTCCACTAACCATTACTGTTCAGATGGCTCCATTAACCATTACTTTTTATAAGGCTCCACTAACCATTACTGTTTATAAGGCTCCACCAACCATTACTGTTCAGAAGGCTCCACTAACCATTACTGTTCAGAAGGCTCCATTAACCATTACTGTTTATAAGGCTCCACTAACCATTACTGTTTATAAGGCTCCACTAACCATTACTGTTTATAAGGCTCCACTAACCATTACTGTTTATAAGGCTCCACTAACCATTACTGTTCAGAAGGCTCCACTAACCAAAACTGTTTATAAGGCTCCACTAACCATTACTGTTCAGAAGGCTCCACTAACCATTGCTGTCTATAAGGCTCCATTAACCATTACTGTTTATAAGGCTCCACTAACCATTACTGTTTATAAGGCTCCATTAACCATTACTGTTTATAAGGCTCCACTAACCATTACTGTTTATAAGGCTCCATTAACCATTACTTTTTATAAGGCTCCAGCGCCGCACGCTTCTTGCCCCTGACAAAGGCAAGCTCATCACAACTCTGCAAATTGGCCTCATTTGAGCGACATCAAATGTTATGTGCAGTTGACGGGGATTTTCTCTCGCATTTGTTTGTTTATCCTGCAAATGATTTATTCCACTAAATTGTAGGTCGAAGGCTCCATTACTGAAATTTTTATTTCTTTGCAGCGCAATGCCGCTCGTGCGTGTGTATGTGTGTATGTTTTACTTCAGGATACTCCAGGATTATGGGTAACGACTTCATTCATTTATTCACGATAAGCCTTGTGACAATTGATGGTGGTCAGGCAATGTTCACTTTGCTCTGGCATTTGAGGTTGATCCTTTTTCTTCGGCTCCGTAATCACTCAGAATGCCTGACATCCAACATGAAACAAACATACTCGATGATGGGGACACTCGCCACCAATGTTACGCCGTATGTCACTTGAACTAATCTCTAGACAAGCTGGTACATACTTTTATTGGATGTGTAAACTGAAATGAGCTAAGCTTACCTTTCCTAATGAATAGGCTACACAGCGAGACAATCACCTGGGAGGCTTGGAGTTCAATTGATGCTTGCCGATATGATGGGTAGAAAAGGCAATATGATAAACATAGAGGGCAGATTAGGGTGGGAGAGGGCTGGATGAGGCGGTAGGAGTCAGTGGGGGCAAAGAGTGCAGGTTGGGATTGAAGAGGGCAGTTTGGAGTAGTAGGGCAAGTCAAGAGTGGGGTGGAAAAAAGAATGTTGGAATAGGAGAGGGCAGGTTGGGGTGGGAGGACTCGTTGGGGCTGGTGAGGGCAGGTTGGGGTGGAAGAGGGCAAGTTAGGTTGGGAGAAAGCAGGTTGAGATAAGAGAGGGCATGTTGGGTTAATAGGAATTTTAGGGACAGAAGAGAGCAAGTCGGGGTTAATGAGGGTAATTAGAGATAGGAGGTGGCAGGTTGGGATGGGAGAGGGCAGGTTGGGAATAGAGGACTTGTAGGGGCAGAAGAGGGCAGGTTTTGGTTGAAGAGGGCACGTTGTCAAGAACTCCAGCTGTCATGTTTGCTTCAAAGAGCCGCCCTGGCACCATAAACCGTTACTTCCATTTAAGCTTCTTTCTAAGCCCCAAATAAACCACCTCTATTATTTTATTTTTATATAATGTGTGTCATCCACATTTTCTTGTCTTTATCTATTAATACAACCGTCCTCACTCTGACTCAGCACAGAAACATTCATCAGCAGACAGTTTTGTCTCCATGACGGACACATTTACTTTCAATGGTCACCATTATCTGACGCGAGTGTTTCCCTTTTTAGTCATTAGGAGTTACGTTGCCAGACGTACGATTTTGTGTTGGGAGTTTGTATGGCGAGTGTAATGAAACAGTTTAGGACGGCGTCCGAAACTGTTATTGGTGCAGATTAAATAGATGTCTGTGTGCTAAGAAACCTTACCTGACTGCAAACAATGGCACGTGACGGCCTGCATAAGACATGTGTCCAAGCTGGGCAAAAACAGTTGGGGTTGTTGACACAAAGAGACGCCAGAGGCAAACTGAGGATAAGAGGCATCGTTTATAGACTCTCCCTGAATATGCTAACAGCAGTTAACTCAACCGAAATGTGGCTATGTTATGAAATGATCTGCCATATGCCGTCAAAAACTCCCAAGAAATTGACTTTATATAGAGCAGAATTTGATCGTCATTTAACTATTGCATGAAATATAATTTATTAATTGAATAATTTCTCAACGGGATTATTTAATTTAATAAGTTTGAAGAGTAAAAAACATAATATTTTTTATGGCATAGTTTCTGTAGTTTTTGGTACATTCGTTCACGATGGCAGTCTGCATAAACAACACCAATTGGCCTATTGGTCAGGATACGATTACTCTCCTTCACTCAATTGATCTAAAAAAATACTTTATCGCTTATAAATGACCACTTGACCCTGCCCAAGATATTAAATAGAATTTAGACGCTCTTAAGTCAAGGGCGACGAATACAATTACACGCTTGGATAAAAAAAATGAAATGTCAAAAAGATAATAAAAAATGGCGCGCAATTCACGTGGATTTTGTTTTGATACTTTTTGTCGCTCAGCTGTCATGCTGCATTCAGTGATAGGCAGAGAGTCGCATCTAGATACAGCTTCCATTACTTTGCCCGATTTATGAACGGAAGTTACGGACGAAACACTCTGACAAGGCATTTAAATACTGTATCTTGCCAATCACTGCAAACATTAGCAGGGAAGAGGATAATTCTTTGTACCTCAGGTAGGAATACCCTTAACAGGATAGGCGCACAGACAGGAAATCCCTAAGGAAGGAAGAGGGGTGGGGAGGGGAATTTCTATGACTCATTCAATGGGCTGTCCTAAAAAGAGGGGAGGATGGGAGGAGGCCAGCTCTTCTCCCCCATTAAACTTTAAACATAAGTTATTTTAATGAAAAATAATTACTACTTAACCGAAGCAATTTGAACGGAGGAGGCCTATTCTTAACACATACGAGCGCTCAACATAAATAAATTGTTGTTCTAGAACAAATGAATTATCAAGGAGCGGGGGAGGCAGTCCCCGCAATCTCCCCATGGGGCACTGTTGCAGATCAAGCTTGTTGGCACCGCAGGCCCCAGCTGATTTTGTGTACTTCTCTCCGCTCTGTATTCAACATGCATAAGGAAATGTTAGTATTATTTTACTTAACATATGTATACGGTAGCTATAGACAAGTCGTTAAAGCTGCAATAACATTTAAGATATATTAGTTAATTTTAATCGAATGGTTAATAAAGTAGCATTTACAGTAAGTTTGTAGTAGTGTGTTTTCCAATGTTTGTTGTGCATGTACGTTTGTTTGTAAGCCTTTCTCTGTCAGCTGCCTTTCCAAATTTCTGCTTTAACAGCTGTTATGCTCTGAAGGGCATATATAGTGATCCATTTGTAATCATCAAGTTGATCTTACGGCTTGTTCTTACTAGTTTATACATATCTGTATATCCGTAATTCATTTAGAAAGCAAGAAATGCAAAAAAAATGCTGAATTGACAGAACTTGTTTGAAATCGTAACTGTTACTTCCGTCTCAGTCTTGGAAGGTAACTTAATATATTCTGCAGTAGAACATACAATTCTTCTCCTAGCCGGATGCGTTTTTTTTTTAAGAATCTTATAAATCAGGAGCTCTAATGAGTTCTCTAAAGTGTGTTCGTGTCTCAACAAACGGGTTTATATTGCATGAAATGCTCCTCAAACTTAACTTGTACGCACACATTCGTCAAGGATGGCCGCCACTTGAAACCGTACCCCACCTCGATTCCAAGAATCATAAGTACGTCACTTCTTACGTCATAGGCGGGCTGGGAATGTTAAATCCTATCGACTGCGGTCACCTTCACTTTACTGTACCGAGGCCCTAAGCTCCCTCCGAGAGTCTGCTGTAACCCTCTTATTGACTGCGGTCACCTTCACTTTACTGTACCGAGGCCCTCAGCTCCCTCCGAGAGTCTGCTGTAACCCTCTTATTGACTGCGGTCACCTTCACCTTACTGTACCGAGGCCCTCAGCACCCTCCGAGAGTCTGCTGTAACCCTCTTATTGACTGCGGTCACCATCACCTTACTCTACCGAGGCCCTCAGCTCCCTCCAAGAGTCTGTTGTAACCCTCTTATTGACTGCGGTCACCTTCACCTTACTGTACCGAGGCCCTCAGCTCCCTCCTAGAGTCTGCTGTAACCCTCTTATAGACTGCGGTCACCTTCACCTTATTGTACCGAGGCCCTCAGCTCCCTCCAATAGTCTGCTGTAACCCTCTTATTGACTGCGGTCACCTTCACCTTACTGTACCGAGGCCCTCAGCTCCCTCCAAGAGTCTGCTGTAACCCTCTTATTGACTGCGGTCACCTTCACCTTACTGTACCGAGGCCCTCAGCTCCCTCCAAGAGTTTGCTGTAACCCTCTTATTGACTGCGGTCACCTTCACCTTACTGTACCGAGGTTCTCAGCTCCCTCCGAGAGTCTGCTGTAACCCTCTTATTGACTGCGGTCACCTTCACCTTACTGTACCGAGGCCCTCAGCTCCCTCCGAGAGTCTGCTGTAACCCTCTTATTGACTGCGGTCACCTTCACCTTACTGTACCGAGGTTCTCAGCTCCCTCCGAGAGTCTGCTGAAACCCTCTTATCAAAGACCGTAGACCTTTTCTGGACAATCCTTCTGCAGATGGGAAATAAATGCCTTATTTATGAGATCTTATTCCAACATCCCTGTGAAGAGATCCTATTTATTTAAGTATGCTTATGCATATAGCTACGACTATATGTACGTGCATATATAGTTAGGTCCAATCTCATTAAAAGGATGGAGATGGAGGTAGTTTAATCAGTTCGTCGCTTTGACAATCCACTTCCAGCATCCACGCAACGACTGATTGTATTGCAAGCAGGTCTGCGTAGACATCGTCGTATGGTTCCTCGACCCAAAGTGCGATTCCATCGAGCGTAATTTCCTCTTCCAAAACAAGACAAACTCTAAGGAATGTGAAGTTTGTGATCTCGATAAAGAAAAAATCAAATTTCTATTAATAATACGAGTACTGGTTTTCTCGACAATATTATTTGGTGTTATTCTTTCTCATTTGAAAATATGCCAACAAAACTTACATTGCATCCTCGTGGTGTGCTTATTTTGGACACAGAAGAACGTCGTCAAATCAGGTGGGCTCTTGCACTTAATAACATCATATTGTTGATGCGAAATAAAGAGCATTGGGCAATGGCATCTTTGTGTTCATGCTTAAAATAGAAGAAGTGCCAGACAGAGGCAGGCCCGAGATGGCACCCAGCATCTTTAGTCCTCCAAGCCGTACAATGCTTTAGACTGCACAGCTCTTGAATGTAATCGTTCTCATAGTCTTGAGTGCATTATAGGTCTTAAATGTAGTATTAGTGTTAGACGCAAGTGTTGGTGTAGTTTATAAGTGAGTTATACACTATATCATAGCCCCACCTCATATGTGACAGCTGATAGTTGCTAGGCATCCCTGCTCCAAACAGTCATCGTTGAATAGTCATGACAACTCTATAGTACAGTATACCACTAAACATGGTCAATGTGACCATACTTGTGACAGCCATACAATGTAGTGGCCAGAACCATTTCTTTGGTAATGTCATAATTGAATACATGGAATTATCACAGGAACCATTACATGGTCCATGACACAATTCTAGTCTCTGCGCGTCCCTGCTGTGTGTTTGTATGTATGAGAGTATGTATGAGAGTATGTATGAAAGTATGTATGAGAGTATGTATGAGAGTATGTATGAGAGAATGTATGAGAGTATGTATGAAAGTATGTATGAGAGTATGTATGAAAGTATGTATGAGAGTATGTATGAGAGAATGTATGAGAGTATGTATGAGAGTATGTATGAGAGTATGTATGAGAGTATGTATGAAAGTATGTATGAGAGTATGTATGAGAGTATGTATGAGAGTATGTATGAGAGTATATATGAGAGTATGTATGAGAGTATGTATGAAAGTATGTATGAGAGTATGTATGAGAGTATGTATGAGAGTATGTATGAGAGTATAAGAGCAGACACACAGAAGGGAACGTCTGTTCGTCTGTACTAACATAAATAGTTACAATCTCACTGCATGGATGTTACAATCAAACCTTCAAAAGCGCCTTATTTATTCCTCTGTTGGCAAGGTTTCCAAGTTACTTGCTTTACCGCCGTAAATGTTGTTTGCTAACAATTACACGTATTGTAAAGGGCCACTCTGACTGATTCGTTTATGGTCTTCCTAGACAATGTATGAGTGCCCTGAGCACGACATGATTGATAGCGAATGTTCTGCACCTGTTATCATATCTACACAGTAGGAAGGACTATTGCGCGACCGTTTCCAATTTAATTTCAATTATAAATGGAATACTAAAATTATATATTCAACGTTGTATGCGCAGGGGTCAATCAAATGATAGTATACCAGTATACCGAGATCCATAAACAATACAAGAGATATAATTACTTTCTAGTGGTTTCGTACTACAAAGGATCAATTCTTCGTCATGAACTTTTAACGCCGTGGTTAATATCTTGCTTTCATCGTTCGACAAATTAGACAAAAGGCTCGAGCTTATGACAGTACATCATCAAGCCAACAAGGGAAAGGGAATTTTCATGCCGTTGATGTAGGGAGGGCTGCAGGACCAACCAACTATGAGAATTGAAGAAGAAGTTTAGAAGCTTTGTATAAATGATCTAATACAAAT
>SDVV010012405.1:0-15470 GCA_016164225.1 Gammarus roeselii
TTTGTTTGTGTTTTTGTTTGTTTGTGTTTTTGTTTGTGTTTTTGTTTGTGTCTTTGTTTGTGTTTTTGTTTGTGTTTTTGTTTGTGTATTTGTTTGTGTATTTGTTTGTGTATGTGTTTGTGTATGTGTTTGTGTATGTGTTTGTGTTTGTGTATGTGTTTGTGTATGTGTATGTGTTTGTGTATGTGTTTGTGTTTGTGTGTGTGTGTTTGTGTGTGTGTGTTTGTGTGTGTGTGTTTGTGTGTGTGTTTGTGTGTGTGTGTTTGTGTGTGTGTGTTTGTGTTTGTTTGTTTGTGTGTGTTTGTTTGTTTGTGTGTGTTTGTTTGTGTTTGTGTGTGTGTGTGTCCTGATGTGTTGCTTCTTCATGTGCTTCTTTGTTGTACAGTGTGCTGTTCTAGAATTTATTTTTTATTTTTGTCATTCATGCAGATGGTTCATGTGACAGCCAATAGTGCGCACTAATTCCAGTTCCTATACCTGTGTTAACATTGCTGTTCTCAATAGTATGCTGGCGTGCATGGCTGTGCTGGCCTCCCCCGGCTTTCCTGCTCCTCACTTGCTGTGGTCCTGCTGGAGGGGGCTGCAAAGGTAAGAGTTCTAGCATTAATGGGGCAGATTAGAGGTGCAATGGCAGGTCCGAGGAGTGGGGGCAGTTGTGAGTCTGCTCAGGAAAGTAAACAGACTGGTTGTCTGGGAGGCCGTGCCACTGATGGTTCCTCTGGAGTTGAGCTGTTTAGGAGGGATGTCTTTGGGGAAGTGAGGGAGCTGAATGAGAGGGAGAAAGGAAGTGCTCAGTTATGCTGAGAGGTTTTTGGTGTGAGACCGTTGAGCTGGTGGTAGCAATGTTTCATAAAGTGTGTCGTGTCTTGGGTGTTGAAATTATTCTGACTGACTTGGTCAAGATTGGCACTACTGGTCTGTTCAAAGCAAAGGCGACCAGTGTGAGTCCAGGCACAACCTGCTCTCAAAGGCCCATAGGCTGAAGAGCTTGGATAGTTTTAGGAGTCTTTACATTCAGAAAGATCTAACCTACAGGCAAAGAGGAGAGTTGCTGATTCAAAGATGTGCTCTCAATGCATTAGAGGATGGCAGATGCGAGAGAAGTGAATTCTTGGCGGCTGCTGCGGGACGGGGGGCTGATCCCGGTGCTGGTTGAGGTGAGCCTGTTGTTGTTTTCTGAAAATGTTTCAAATTGTTATATCCCTCCCGTTGATTCCCAGTTTCTTGATTGCTTTATTCTTCTTGGACTCACTCAGTGGGTGAGGGAAGGTATTTTTATCGATTTGGGTAGCATTCTTGATCTGTTGTTGACTACAAAGGATGATCGGGTGTCAGTGGTGGTTTTGTCTCTTCTTCCCGGGTGCCACCATGCCTCTGTCTTGGTGGAGTATATTTTTCAGATGAACGATGTTGCAGGGGGTCCTTGTTTTAAATCTGTTATGTGGTCTGTTGGTGATTACAGGAGCATGAGAGAGGTTTTAGAGGGTGTTGACTGGCGTTATGAGATTCTGGTTGGCACTGTGGAGGAGAGTTATAGTTTGTTTCAGTCAATTCTCCATTCATTTGTAGACAAGCTTGTTCCCACTTGAGACTCTGCATCACGACCAAGCTGGCTGTCGGGCCCTCTTAGGGAGCTGATGACCAGTAGATCTAGGGCTTGGGGGCAGTTTAAGCTTTTGAGGGGGGAGCTTGGTAGGCAGCATGAGAAGGTGTTGGCACCCTTGCAGAGATTTAGTGGGCTCAATTTTGACCAGAGGAATTTTTCATGCTACAGCCAGTGTCTGTATGAGCAGAAATTAGCGGACAACTCCTTTGTTACTCCCAAGATGTTTCACTCCTATATCAGAGGAAGAAATGAGGGCTGCCTTTCTTATGGTCCTCTGACGCTTCCATTGGTGAAGTGTTGCTGCTCAGAGAGTCATGAGTCAGCTGTTTGTCAATTTTTTTTTGTCTGTTTTTGTGGATGCTGATTCTGCCGGCCCTTCCCCACATATTTTTTTTCCTTTAAAATTTAAGGGGATTTGGGTTACTAGACTGTTAGTTTCCCAGGTTCTGGGTGGTTTAGACTCATCTTCTGCCCCTAGACCTGATGGCATTCACCCTGGTGTTTTGAAGTCATGTTCTTGGCAGCTGTCACTGCCCTTGTCTCTGATTTTTTCAAAGTCATTAGGCCTGGGAGTTTTACTGGAGGCCTGGAAGGAATCTCGTGTTGTTCCTATATTCAAGTCTGGATCAAGAAGTATCCCTCTCAATTAACAACCTCTGAGTATTGCTTCTGCTTGCTGTAAGGTGCTGGAGCAGATTATTGTGTCCAAGGTGGTGTCTTTTCTGGAAGATTCTGGCATTTTGTCTGAGGGTCAATTTGGTTTCAGGGTAGGAAGCAGCAACAAAGACCAACTTTTTCTTACATATGGCATGGCTGCTGATCGGGTTGATGGAGGAATGGTTGTTCATGTGGTCTTCTTGATTTCTCTAAAGCGTTCGATGTTGTCAGTCACTCAGTTTTGTTGGACAAACTGAGATGTGTGGGTATTCTGGGTGGACTGTTGGATTGAATTTGTAATTTTCTGATAGGGAGGCCAATGTGTGTTTCTGTGGAGGCGGTTGTCAGTGACTTTTAGGAGGTGTCAAGTGGTGTGCCCCAGGGTTCTGTGTTGGGTTGGGTCTTGTTTCTGCTATATGTCAATCATGTTGCAGCAGGTGTGGCTTGTGATTGAAAGGCCTTTGCTGATGACTTCAAACTTTATTTGCGTTTCCCTCGTGATGTACAAGCAGTTTGCCTGGGTGTGTCTCCCTTGCAGAGGGATCTGGATTTGGTGCAGTCTGTCGTTGTCATGTAATCTCATGTTGAACATTGACAAGTGTGTCTTTGTGCGTTTCTACAGGGGCCGTTTTGAATTGGAGCAGATTAATGATAGAATTGCTTATAATTTGAATGGTGTGGTACTTGAGCGTGTTGATTCCTTCAGGGACTAGGGAGTGCTTGTTGACTCAACGCTGCGGCTCCATCTCCACGGGAAAAGTGTTGTAAGAAAGGCTTACACTCTGGCGACCAGTCTGCTCCGCTCTACTGTCAATAGAAGTTCTGTTTTCATGGTCTCTTTGTTTATTACTCATATAAGACCCATCTTGGACTCATGCTCATGTGTGTGGAATGTGGGATATTTGGGGATCTGAGATTGTTGGAGTCTGTGCAGAGGAGGTGGACAAGGAGATTGATGGGCTTGGTGGGGTGGACTATGGTGACTGGCTCAAAGGGATGCAGTTGTTTTCTGTGAGGGAGAGGTTGTTGCATTCAAATCTTGTGAAGTGTTGGAAGATTTTTCATTGTTCTGTTGATTCAGGTTTGTCTGCTCTGTTTGAGAGAGCTCCGGATGTTGGCACACGTGGGCATTCTTTCAAGCTGGTGGCTCCTTGCTGTCAGATGGGCTATAAATGCAGATTCTTCTATTCTTGCTGTTTGCAGATTTGGAACCGGTTGCCCGCTGATGTGGTACATTGTGATTCACTTCGCAGCTTCAAGAGGGCCTTTGCGGAGGAATTGGGGGCAGTGTTGTATGAGTTTTGCTAGACCCAATTTGATGTGATCTTGTGGCTTTGTTTGTGTTGCTGAAAGGGGTGTGTGCAGTTGTTGACTGTCTTCATTGTTTTGTTTTCTTTCAACCTATTGAGCGCATTCCGACCAGCGTCTTGCTGCATTGCTTGTGCCATGCTGTTTTTCTTGATTGCTGGTGCGCTGAGGTGTACTGCCTACCATGCCTGCGTGCCCTGTTGGCGGGGCTGTGGGGGGCTGCAAAATTGAGATGCAAAGGTGAATGGTGAGTTCATAATTGAGGACGTATTTTGTGGGTGCTCTGAAATTCTCTCTTATTCCATGTATGCTGATTACGGTGCTCTTTGGGTTTCTGGTCCCGACCTGCCACTGCTACTGTCTACTGTTCAGGAGACATTTTGTGCTGTGGAAGGGGGGTCTCACGCATGGGGGCTTCAGCTCATGCCCAGCAAGACAAAGGCCATGATATTCACCTAGCAACGCAAGTTTCCCTGTATCGTTCTCTGCATCAATAAATCTCCTATTGAATACGTGTCCACTTTCAAGTTTCTTAGTCACATTTGACCGGAAACTAAACTGGGCTCTGCTCATTGGCCGACTCAAGGAGACATGTCAATCTGATCTGCAACTTTTATCAGTCATCTCTGCACGGGACTTGGGGCAGATTACTCAATGCTATGACGCCTGTATACTACTCTCATCCGCCCAAAACTTGATTATGGCTCTTTCCTGTTTGCCACAGCAGCTGCATGCCACCTACGTGCCATGGACCGTATCCAATATGCTGCTCTGGGCACTGTTTTGGGCGCCCTTTGATGTACTTGTACTTCTCAATTTGAGGTTGAGGCAAGCATTCCTCCTCTGGCCATCTGCCAAAAGATGCTAGTGGCTAAATATGTATCCTGTGTTCTCACAGTAACATTGCATCCATCTGCTACTCTCCTTTGCACTTACCATCTACATATCCTCTTTGCTGCTCCCAAAGTTCCTCTGCCTGTGACAGTATGTGCCCTCTGCGAATTTCAGCAAGCGGGAATTAGCTACGAGAGCATTACATCATCATAGGCACATCCAAAACATGTTTTCTCAGACACCCCAGCACATGCCACCCTCTGTACAAATCATAAAGCTGATTTTGATGCCTCTCAGTGGCAGGCTCTGTTCCAGAACCTGGTAAACCAGCTATATGCAAACTGGACATCTATTTATTGCGATGGTACTGTCCAACATGGAGAGACTGCCTGCGCTGTGTGGAATGCTGCCTTCAAACTGCTATCTCATCTACCATCACATAGCTCTATCTTCACTGCTAAACTCAGTGCAGTTTACTATGCCCTGCTGTTTGTTGCTGGGAAACCTGGGAGATATGTTATCTTCACCAAGTCTCTTAGCAAGGTGGGAGCTCCTAAATCATACCAGGCATCCTCAAACTATCTGGTTGACCGCATCTGCTTGATCATACCAGGCATCCTCAAACTATCTGGTTGACCGCATCTGCTTGCAAGTGGCAGCTTTCCCACCTGATTCCATTGCACTTGAGTGGGTGCCTAGCCATATGGGCATAGCATAAAATGAGGCTGCAGAGGCTCTTGCCAAAGAGGCTCTTGCCAAAGAGGCTCTTTGCCTGCCTCTCCCTACAAAGTTTCTACTCCCCTCTGATGATTTGGCCCATGCCCCCAACGGGCACTGCAACGCCACCTGGCAGCAGCAGTGGACTGCACATAGCTCACCCTACTTGTCAATCAAACCTTCGCCCTACTTGTCAATCAAACCTTTGTTAGGCTGCTCTGTGCAGGAAAATCTAGACCAAGTTCCCAGGTTACCCTCACATGACTCCGCCTTCAGACCTGCTGACTGAGTCACGGACACTATTTCTCAAAGACCCAGCATGCCCAATGTGTATCTTATGCCACAGCCTTGACCATACATCACCCCAAGATAGAGTGCATGGAGTTCTCAGCCCGCAGAGGAGCCCTGGGCAGCTCTTGTGCTGCCCTGAATTTGCTCTTTGTACTGCCCACCCTACTCAGCATCCCAAATCTCATGCACATGTCAATCGGCTGTCCGCTGCGCAGCCTACGCACCTATAGCATTCCACTATGTATGTTTGTTAGTATCTTGCAACAGTAGCACACGTAACTCTACAAACATACTCTGCAAGTACATGCAAAGGTCTAGATATGCCAATCTCATCTTTTGAGGCACACTGCCGGTTTGATTCTTATTATTCAGTGATGGAAACGCACATTATGTTCTCAACCCTGAACCCAATTGTACAATCTTGACTGAGACTTGGGGTGAGAGCAAATGAAAGAAGGAGGTTGAATTTTTTTAAGATGGAAATATGCTTGAGGAGTGTGGCTGAGACAGGATCAATATAGACATTAGAATTAGAACAAGGATGGGGAAAAAGTTAAGAGGACAGAATAGATTCCCGTGTTCTGAGATCGTTCGGGTACTTGATGGGAGATTGCTAAAGGAGGTAATGAAGGCAGAGGTGAGTAGTTGTAAGGCTAGAAGAAGACCAAAGTTTGTATGTATAGATGGTATGAAGCATGCATTAGGAAGGAGAGACATGAGTGTGGAGGTAGCAAGAGACATGCAATGAATAGGTGTGAGTGTAGAATGGTTGTAAATCTATGATTTTTTGACACTGTCCTGATGTACTGTCCTGCTCTCTGCATCTCATTGAGAAACGAGAGGGTCATGGGTCATTATGATGCAGCAGAGGTAAACCAGTCACACTGTTGGGCACCACTGCTGGTACTGACCTTGGACTGTACTCATGACCAGAGTGTTGTGGGGTCTTTTGGGTGAAGCCCTTTAGCTCAAAAGTGTCATGTTGTTTAAGTGAGTGTATGTGAGGAGTGGGACATATGCCTTGCTGCTTGCCACCCTCTTCTTCAGAGATTCGGCCTAGTGTCTGTATCTTAATGATGAAAAATTGTCTCCAGCTCTAGTGAAATCATTATCTGTCTCCAACATTTATTAAAAAAGACCTGACTGAAAAGTATGGTGTCCATCCCAGTGCCAAAGCATTTTTTGTCTATCTTTATCTTCAAATTCTTGGGCACCTTGGCTTTTACCCTTTCTTGATTAACTAATTGTGGAAGTGCCTGATGCACTCTTTGCAGTTGGTCTCTAAGATAGGAATAATGTAAAAAAACATCTAGCTATGACTTCATCTTTGCCTATAATTACAGGCCTGATTAAGCAATTGGGTTTTCTCTTCCACTTGTAAGAGCCATATGGTTTTGCATTGCGCTTCTGCTTTTTATTCAAATGAATCCTGAAGAGAAAACATGAGACATTTATCCAAGAGAATCTTGATAACATCCGTTGAACATTGATTTAGACCTTTGTGTCTTTTAACCTCACTCGGGAATCTCAAAACTTTTAAGTTCTTAGACTGTCTTTGAGTTTTTAGGAAAAAGAAACTTTTGACAGCTTGGTGGTGCTTGGATACAGAGCTCTCCCACCTCACTCGATCCTAGCAGATAGTCGCACCTTTGTAGAAGGTAATATTCAGTGCAGGGCCGCTCATCTGGGCAGTGGATTAGTGACCCACTTCCCCTAGAGCCACAGATGGGGTCGGCAATTATTTCTCTGCTGTACTGAATTTGCTCTCAATGGGCTGCGTCCTACAACACGACAATTTGTCAAAACGGACATTTGGCTAGACAGAAATTTGTCTGAACAGAAATTTTGCATGACAGAAATCTGTTGACACATAATTTGTTGACACATAATTTGTCGACACATAATTTGTCGACACCCAAAAATTGTCGACACACAAATTTGTTGACACACCAAATTTGTTGACACATAAATGTCGAGACAGAAAGTTGACGAGACAAAAATCTGTCGACACATCATATGTTATCACACCAAATTTGTTGACACCAAATTTGTCGAGACAGAAATTGGTCAGGACAGAAATTGGTCAAGACAGAAATTTTTTTAAACAAAATTTTTTCGAAACAGAAATTTGTCCAAACAGAAATTTGTGAAACAGAAATTTGTCAAGACAGAAAGTTGTCAAGACAGAAATCTGATGACACATAATAATAATTTGTCGACAGACCAAATTTGTCGACACCTAATTTGTTGACACACCAAATTTGTCGACACCAAATTTGTCGACACACCAAATTTGTTCGGACTGAAATTTGTCAAGACAGAAATTTGTCTAAACTGAAATTTGTCTAAACTGAAATTTGTCTAAACTGAAATTTGTCTAAACTTAAATTTGTCTAAACTGAAGTTTGTCTAAAGTGAAATTTGTCAAGACAGAAATTTGTTGAAACAGAAATCTGTCAAGACAGAAAGGGTGGAGACAGAAATCTGCCAACACATAATTTGTTGACACATAATTTGTTGACACACCAAATTTGAACACACACCAAATTCGTTGAGACAGAAAGTTATTGAGACATAAATTTGTCGAGACATAAATTTGTTGTGACAGAAATTTCTCGAGACAGAAATTTCTCAAGACAGAAATTTGTCCGGACAGAAATTTTTTGAGACAAAATTTTTGAGACAAATTTGTCGAGACAGAAATTTGTCGAGACAAATTTGTCGAGACAGAAATTTGTCCAGACAGAAATTTGTAGATACAGAAATTTGCAGACAGAAATTTGTCGGGACAGAAATTTGTCGAGACAGAATTTTTTTGAGAGAAAATTTTCGAGACAGAAAATTTTTGAGACAAATTTGTTGAGACAGAAATTTGTCCAGACATAAATTTGTAGGTACAGAAATTTGCAGACAGAAATTTGTTGGGACAGAAATTTGTTGAGACAGAATTTTTTTGAGACCAATTTTTTGAGACAGAAATTTGTTGAGACAGAAATTTTTTGAGACAGAAATTTGTCGAAACATGAATTGCCGAGACAGAAATTTGCCGAGACAAATTTGCCGAGACAGAAATTTGTTGAGACAGAAATTTGTATTGACAGAAATTTGTTGAGACAGAAATTTGTATTGACAGAAATTTGTAGTGACAAAAATAATTTGTAGTGACAGAAATTTATAGACAGAAATTTGTAAAGACAGAAATTTGTAGACAGAAATTTGTAGAGACAGAAATTTGTAGAGACAGAAATTAGTAGAGACAGAAATTTGTAGTGACAGAAATTTGTTGAGACAGAAATTTGTGGAGAGAAATTTGTAGAGACAGAAATTTGTAGAGACAGAAATTTGTAGAGACAGAAATTTGTCGTGACAGAAATTTGTTGAGACAGAAATTTGTCGAGACAGAAATTTGTTGAGACAGAAATTTGTCGAGACAGAAATTTGTCGAGACTGAAATTTGTCGAGACAGAAATTTGTCGAGACAGAAATTTGTCGAGACAGAAATTTGTCGAGACAGAAATTTGTCGAGACAGAAATTTGTCGAGACAGAAATTTGTCGAGACAGAAATTTGTCGCGACAAAAATTTGTAGAGACACAAATTTGTAGAGACACAAATTTGTAGAGACACAAATTTATTGACACATTGAATTTGTCGACACCAAATTTGTCGACACCAAATTTGTGGACACATGAATTTTGTCAACATAATCACACAAATTTTTGTCGGATCAAACACTTTCTGCAAAATATTGTGTTATACCCACACTCTCGTCTAAATCTTTACCTCTTGACTTATACTTCTCTCTCCCTGATTTCAGAACATGCTGGAAACGCTTCCCGCATGGTGCCACTGAGCCACCCGACAGCAAGATCTATCGGCTTCTCGGTCCACCTGCTCCCAATGTGCCTTCCTTCTGCCCAAAAACGACCTCCATACCACCTGCCTGAGACACTCCAGCTGCTTCACGGGACACGTGTATGGATCAGCAGGGTGCGCCATCTGCCTATCGGCCATGAAAGCGGCCTCAGGCAGTACAGTCTACAAGGCTTTCCTGAACAGAAATCAGTCCATGAGACAGAGGTGTACTGGCAACGTCACTTAGGACGTTGCCAGTAAATATTTACCTCGCAGAACCGGGAAGGTTCTGCGAACCTTCCCGGTTTGCAGAACGTTTGGGCCGATCAGCTCTCACGTCTCCTACCGGTAGAAATGGAATTGGCGCTGACGCCTCAGTTCTTCTCCCGCCTCTCGACCCTGCGCGGGACCATGCACATCAGCCTCTTTGCGCATCCGGGGAACCACAAGCTCCCACTATTTGCAGCTCCGTTTCCTCACCCGCGAGCGGCCTTAGTGGATTCTCTCTAATGCAACTGGAATCAATGGAAGGAAATCTACCTCTTCCCTCCATAAAACCTGATCCCCAAGTGCTCCGCAAACTCGAGACGTATACAACTACAGCGGCGTCCTCGTGGTCCCCGACCACCCCAACGCACTGAGGTCGCCCACGGCCGTCGCGTCTTTCAACGAACTCTCGCTCGCCCTCGACGTGACCCAACGCATCGTAGGCAGGGAGGTCCCTCAAACATCATGACCCTTCTTGCGTTATTTCGCATTCAATTTAAAAAAACGGTGCTCATGGTTAAATTCAATAGCTCGCTGGCGGACACCCTGGTTAACACGCACAGGCAATCCACATAACGCCGATACCAAAGCGTCTGCCCCTCTTTAATGGTTTTGGCGCGTCACGACCCGCGGGGCGATCTATGAGGAACTTGCTAGGGCCCACTTTCATGAGAATCCGCCACAATGTTTCGTGCCGCAGTGGAAGCTCGAGCCGGTGCTCGACATGCTCGCCTCTCCTCGCTTCAATACTCAGATAACGTCAGTTCTGGCGCTCTTTCAGAAGGCTCTGTTTCTCGTTGCGCTCGCAGCAGGCAACAGGGTCTCTGAAATTGCAGCTATGTCACGCACGGGACTACCATTCTCCTCGAACCCTCCTTGCGCGCTCAAACGGACCGCTGACATGTTCCGGTACAAAAACCAGACCCTCACCCACACGCCACCGCGCATCTCTATTTCCTTACTGCTGCCGGATGGCCGGGCACACGGCTGATGCCCTATGACTGCACTCAAAGCCTACATAGCATGATGTCCATCGACCAATGAACTTTTGTTCTACCATCCTACTTCCGACAAGCCTCTCAAGGCGTCATTGGTGGGGCATTACATCTGCTTGCTTATCAATGAGGCCACACCGCATGCCTTCACTAAAATTCACGATGTCCGCACGTATGCCTCGTCTCTCGCTTGGACGCGTGGAGTCCCGCTTCAAGACATCATATCCAAGGCGTCTTGGTGGTCGCCCCCATGCATTCGTGCACAAATACCTTTTCACAGTAGAGAAGCCTAACCAACCTTGCGTCTCCTTAGGAACCAGGTAGATAGTCCTTCTCGCCTCGTACGTTTCGGACACTGCATCCGCCGAGGTCAGCACCTCCTCTACGTAGCATAGAGTACATACTTCATTATCTTAACATCGCGTGCGGCGACACTCCACGCAAAGCCTTCAGGTTACGGATTACAAAATAAGTATTTGCTTATTCTTCTTGCAGTACAACTCTGTTACCATAGGAGCTAGCTATTATACTCATTGTTGGTACTGGTATATTTAGAATTTATTGCATACCGGACGGTTCACCCACCCTCTCTGGAGGGCAATATGTATTGATTATGTAACTACTCTTTGGTTGCTCATGCTCTCGGCCTGCATATTATTTTTGGCCGCGGCGAGCTAGTATGTTCACTGCTGTTGCCACAACGCCATATTTGTATTTACCCATACTTAAATATTATTTGGTTCCCTCATGTTCAGGGCCCGCATATCAGTTTGCCCCTAGGACCTAGCTTCTTGCTGCTGTTGACAATTCTTGTATTTGCCAATCAGTACAGTCATTACCGCCATTCCTACAAATGTGCTATCATTTCCTTACACGGCAAGCGCTTCTTTGGGAACACCCAGTTTAGGATGCAGCCAATCCATCCAACGTCTGTCCTCTTCTGGCATTGGCCAGCTTGCGCTACATGATGGTATTTTCTATGCAAAATCATATGGCTCTTACGAGTGGGAGAGAATATAGCTTTTGTTATCTTGATACTCTTGATAAAAAGCTATTTCTCTCTAATGAGTAAGAGCCATATGGGGCGTCCTCCTCCTCCTTGCTATCTTAACTACGCATCAACGTCCCCTCACGGAAAGCACCTTTGCTAGCTCTCATGAATGATGGGGTAGCCCAACCCTTGCTTATATAGGAAAGGAGGGGCTGGGGGTTCAGCCGGCAGACGGCTCAGCGCGCCACTCGCTACCTGGTAGATATTTAGACCAACAGGCGCGAGATGCCACGCTCCGCCAAGCGACCAAAATTTTTTTAATCCTAAAATCTTGAGGACAGTCTAGGAACTTGAAAGTTTTGAGATTCTCGAGTAAGGTTAAAAGGCACTAAGGTCTAAATCACTCGAAAACTATGTTCAACGTATGTTATCAAGATTGTCGTGTAAAAACGTCTCTGGAATGTTTTTCCTTAAGGATTCGTTCAAATAAAAAGCGGAAGTGCAATGCAAAACCATATGGCTCTTACTCATTACAGAGAAATAGCTTTTTACCAAGAGTATTGAGATAACAAAAGTTATATTTTTCTTACAGCATTAGCCATTTAGCTATCTGCTAACAAAATTTACAATCACCAATGACCTATAGCTACTTAACTATTTCTAGTCAGTTTAGTCAATTTTATTCATCATTATGTCTTCAGGTACAACTGATGTTATTCATATATCAACAACCACTTCTTCGTCAAGTTCAGTTGCTGATGGAAAAACTCCTACTGAGCTACAGAGTGAAGCACCTCCTGGTGAACATTTAGATGTCTTGACAAATGTTGCTGGTTCCAGTGATATTGCTATGACAAGTTTGTCGAGCAATTGTATAAACCACCAGCCTTCTGTAACTGCAGGTTCAAGTTCTTCTGACAGTTCATTGACTCATGCAATCAACATTGGACCCAATTCAAGCCTCCTGTCATCAAGTCATTATGCAAGCAACACCAGCTCATCCATCTATTCATCTGCACAGGAGAATGTTTCCATGCAGTCATCAACCCACACTATTATAAATGAGTCGCCACTTCTGCCTCAAAACATTCATCCATGCCAGTCATTGTTTTACATCCCTGCTATCTTGTGTAACCATTGCTGCTTGCACTCTCCCAATCATTCAAGCCTTTCAATGAACCAATTCATGCAGCATAAACTAGCCAATCAGTCGCATGATCCTCCTGTTCTGTGCCAACCCATTCCAGATTTGCCAAATGATTCTCCTTTGAAGTGCCAACCAATAACACAAAACAATTTGCCAAGTAATAAATCTTGTCTGCAAAGCCATCATTGGCTGCTGAATCAGTTTGGGGGCTTAACACTGGGTGGTGCATCCCAGACCAGTCTAAGCTTCCCATTGCATCCTAATCATGCTGGCAGCAGTTCTAGCCACAAATGTCATGAACTTGGCAGCTCATCCAATGCTCCCAACACAGAGAATGCCAGTCATTGTTATCCACCGTGTTCCTGCCATGTTCACGTTCCTGACAGTGTTCAGTCTACTGTTGCAGAGGCTGTTTGCATCGATTCTCATCCTCATGCTGTTTGCTCAGCTCCAACTCTTTCTCATTCTTCTAAAATAGATTCCAATATCAATTGCCATAACCAAGATCTCTCATCAGCTTCACTTACAAGTCAACCTGCCTGGGAAGCATCAAGAAGTTCTGTTGAAAAGCAGAATGAAAATGAACCACATCACTTTCATTCAGTTTCAACCCAAACAGATTATCACTTGCATCATTCCTCAAGAAACAGTGCTGCAGTGGTTACTGGTGAGACATCCAGCAACCTGGCCCATGATGACCTCTGTAACATGACCAGCAAACTTATCAAGCTGCAGTTGCTTTCTGAGACCAGTACTTTCTCTGACTTGTCATTGGTCAATGCATTTGGAAGGGGAGCTTATCAGACAAGCAATTTCAATCCTGTTGCTGTTCCACGCACTGTTGGAACATCTGAAGATTTACCTGTTGCTTATGAAGATATTGGGACATCTAAAGACCTTGAACAAAGCAGCCATGAGTTTCAAAGCCTTCAAACTGCTGTACAATGTTTGAATGAGCGTTCAAATAAGGAGTACCAGGAGCCAGAGAAACATGTGACTGAAGGATGCAGAGCCAAATGGGAGAAAGATGTACCAGAAGATCACAGGTCTCTTCTCAGAGGTATGAATGTGAGCTCAGAAGTAAAATCCAGTGTCAGTGAGTTGGTACAACAAAAGCCTGTCCCTGAGCAGAAACAGTCTTCTCTGCTTCCACATTTGCAATGCCACATGCCTCAGTCACCAACTCTAAGTCACCGTCATCCTGCTGCTGCATTTAACTACCAAGGACAGGCCTCTGCCAGTGGGTGGGGCGCTGTGGGCCAAAGAAGCAATCATGGTAATTCTTCTGTTAACGATAATGACAAGTCTATCAAAAACCCCACACAATCTATGTATGGAAAGGCTAGTCAATTACCCCATTCTCTTGTCAGCTGCAATGAGGGTAAAATAGGACATAACAGTATTGATACCAAGAAAGAGGCTTCTGTGTCCTCACATGCCTGCTGCTCAACTCATGCTCTCCCCAATCAGACATTGTGGTCCAAGTTCCCGGCTGCTACAACCGTTTCTGGCTTTAAAGATTCATTTGTCACTCCCATCAATGACACACCATCCAACCCATCTGCCTCCAAGAAGAGTGATAATAATATCCCCTCACCTTATTTACCTATAACTCGTCCCCCTACTCCTCCACTGTACAGCATTTCTAATCACTACCCTTCCACTACTTTTCCTTTCTCTAACACCTCATCAATTCACAGCACCATATCCCACAGCAACCCTTCCAGCAACCAGCCTGCCTCTAAGTGCTGTCGCACCACCAGTGCAAGTTTCCACTCCCAAGACTCTGCCAACTCTGAAACAGCATCACTGGCTTCAATGCGAGGTGCTGGAGTGAGTGCTCTGCGCAATGTTGCTGCCACTGCTGCAGTGACCACAACAACGACCACCTCACCTTCCCGTTTAGATGATTGGATCCACCTCAATGTGGGTGGCCAGGACTTCACAACCTCGCGGGCCACTCTCATTCTAGAGGAGCCTGAATCAATGCTGGCCAAGTGAGTGGGGTAGGTATAACAAGCAGCATCTCTTCTGTGGCGCGGCAGCATTTTGCTCCCAACAAAGATGTGGCTTCTTATCCTGGCTTGTTTTCAGACCTGCTTGCATATCATGAGCATGCTGTGTTCTTTTTTGACATTTCTATATGGACATATATACATGATTTGATCTATATGGATGCACATAGTGTGATCCTATTGCACTGTGAACACATAGTATGCACATTTGAAGTAAAAGTATTGCTATGAAAAGTCAGATTAATATGTGTATCAATGCTACCAAGTTAGTCTTATTCTCCTTCTGGGGATTTAATTTCAATGCCTAGTTTGATCTTTGAAACTGCTATCAAGACTAATCATAGAGATTCTGTTTTCTCAATCTAGCAACTGTTTCATAACAAGAGAGTTCTGTGAAGATGTCTGGCTGTAGGAATTCAAAGAGCCTTTGCAAATCTATTCTACTGCAAGAATCTAAGAAATGTCCCAAACAAATTAATGTTTCAAAAAATTGTGGAAAAACTGTACAAATAAATATGCTTCCACACACCTGCAAAATGGCACAGAGAAAAGATCTGACTGCATGAGAGACAGTTGTGGAACTCACACAGTTTTTCATCAGAAGCCCACATGCACATCTTGAAACTTCAGAAAGGCCCGACATGAGTCACGGAACAGTTTGGGATATCAAATGCAGAAGGTTGAAGTAGCCATCTGGCTGGCCCTGCAAAGCTCAAATTCCTATGTCAACAAACATTGATTGGGATTTCTGCCAGTGACATTTCCTCATATTCCTTGATATATATATA